>PVJN01033511.1:0-23226 GCA_004026805.1 Lasiurus borealis | reverse complement strand
TTCTGTGGGTGAATATATAAGAAAGTGAAGTACTATGTAAATGTTTACTTCTAATAGCAAACCATCCACAAAATGTCTACATATCGCCAGGGCAACCCAACAGCTTTAAAAATCTTAAGTGGTTCTTGTTCTTCTGATTCATCACACTCTTTGCATTTAACTTCCAGAACAAATTTAGCCCTCAAAATATCTTGGTACATTTTCTACCCACCCCTTAACATTTAAATCCTCCATCTTCCATGCCACTTCAGCATTACCGCATCACCTGTTTCCCCAGCACACCCTCATCCTTTTTCTCTTCAAGCAAAGAGCCTCACCCACCTGCCCTCCACAGGAGACAGAAGCCTAGAAACACTGCCTTGCTGGGCCTGCTGCAGACACCTCCCAAAAGAGAAACCAGCAGGGCATCTAAACAAAAATGACGATGAACAGGGGTGGGGAAGGCTTGTTAGGATCCAATGAAGGGAGGGGCAAGGTACTTAGATCTACACTTAGAGTTCACACACATATGTACACACCACCATCACCATCATTATCGTGGGCTTGAAGGCTCAGAATAGGGGGAGGACCCGTCCAGGATGTCAATTTCAATATTCATTTGATTGTCTCATCCCGTGGCTCATTTGAACCAGAAGCTCATCCTGGGAGGACCAGAACCAAGGCTTACACTGTTCTGTCAGAAGCATTTGCCTTAAGCATACTCAGTTAATGCCACTGTTTTATAAAAGCAAATATTTCCTAAAACATCCAGCAATGCCAAGGTCTTAAACACAGGGTTGTGGAAGGAGCCATGAAGGGAGCTAGGAGAGCAGACTGGTACAACAGCCCTCTCATTTTCTGATGTGCAAGTTTGTGTTCCAAGGAAATTTCTCTTAAAAACCCAAAGCCCGGTTTCCCTTGCCTGTGACTTATTGGTTGATGTGATTTTCCTTTCCTCTCTGACTACTTATCCCATGTCTCTACATTCTTCTATCACATAGACTGAGGAGCATTTCAAAGTTTGCAGCTGAGAAACAGAGAACTCAACAACATTTGCTTCCTCTTGCAGCCTTAGTCTCGGGCTCCTTCACACTTAGCTGGGTACTAAGCAGGAAATTCCCTTGGACTGTAGGTGCCACAGTGCTGAAAGCTAATAAGAATAATGATAACAAAGTCTACCAAGCACTTACTCTGTGCCAGAATGCATGTAAAATACTGTTTTAAGTAACTGGCCCCAATGTTCCCAGCAAGAAAGTACCATAACTGGGGTTTGAAACCAGGAGTCTGGTTTCAAATGGGGTCTCTCTAAAAACAAAACACATATAAAGCTACTCTCGAGGCAAAAAAAAAGTGGAATTTTTATCTCCTGGTCCCATCTTTCCTCTTTCCACATGCTTTACGAAGGTCCTTCAATGATGGGAAGAGGAATTCTATAAGCTTCACCCAGTGAAGAAAGGGTGAAAAAAGGAAATTAATGCCTGATGGTGAAATTTCAAGGGCAGTTGAATTTGTGGCTTTTGAGCACAGTTTGTATTTTAAGCTTGTCCAAATGATCAGGCCATTTAAATTATGCTACCCAGTGACATACAATGTTCATCCTATACTAATACCTTTTTGCTCACTCTCCCCAAACTCACTTTGGGTGCCCTGCAAAGGATTTCCAACTCTCAGGGACCTTACTTGTAAGTAACAGGAGGGCTAGATGCTCTTGTGCACTTGTCATAACTTCTTAAATGAGATTCTGTGCATGACTAGTTTTCTGAGAGTTACTCCTATGAACCTGGTCTCTGAGAATCTGTCCAAGTCCCCTAGCCAAGGTAAACACAAGATTCCCCCTTGTCCCTGTCTCTAGGCTGAGGTCTGACATTTGATTTTTATACCAGCTAATTCTAATATAACTTCAAGTCCTTTCTCCCAAATAAATCTCAGGGCTGCAAAGAAAAGACATCAAAATTTAAGCACTCCAAATTTCTCATTCAAATGTCCTTGGTTTAAAATCTTCTAGACTTCTCATTCAATTACACAACTCTGCTCAGGTACCTAATGGAAATCATCAAAAACTTGAAAAACTCTGGTTTCAGATCAATATAATAGTTCCCTTGATAAGGCTCCCTCTGCAAAAGAATGAAAGTACCTCCTCTCCGCAAACCCAAATATATTAGCCTGTCATTATTATTTGCAACCGAACTCTTACACACTGTTTTCTGTCCAAACCCATATTCTCGTTCTTTGTTCATGAGGCCAGCCCACCGCATGCCTGAGAAACGTGTTCAAACTTCAGTGCCCAATCTCTCTCCAAGCATTTGCCCATCTTTCCAGACCTGAAATTCCTTATGTTGCTTCCTCTCTAAATTATCTTTACCTCAAACAGCTCAACTCAGTTGTCTCCTTTCCATATTTGCTTCCTCCTGACTCGGGTCCTCTTCCATCTTTCTGAAACTGACACCAGAATCAGTGCAGAGAGGAACAGGCAGCAGCAAGCCTCCAACAGGCTCCAATAGAGGGCTCTGTGCTGCCTGCTCCTCTCCTGGCTGCCCCTCGAAATTCGTCAGTTCCTCTAGCTCTGCCCCAGCCTCTTACAAGCATTTTTCTTTCAAACAGCTTTACTGTCTCTCAGACCTTAGAGTCTCAATAAGACTTGACAATTCATGAAAGAAAATGCAAAGCCTGGAAGATCTTTTTCAAATGGGGGCTCAGTCACTACTAGTAGAACTTGAAGGATGAAGTTATACCTGGAGGGACAAGTAGAATTAGGGAAGGAGATGGGGAAAGACTCTCTTGATGGGGGATGATAAGTCCACTACTCAGCATGGAAGGACCAAAACAAGGCTATGGGTGTTGGAAGACTTGTAAAAATGGCAGAGAAGCATGTAAAATAGTGACACCTGGGCAGACTGAGAAGGCTTTTGAATGCCAAGCTCAGAAATGTGTCTTATAGACAGTGCCATTCCTTGTTGAAGCTAACTGCTCACCAACAAAATCTAAACAAAACAAGAGGTAAAGTGAGTCCAAGAGCCACAGCGCAGCAATTTCTTTCTCTGCCTGAGAAGGGCAGCTGAGCCAGCCTGCCTCCCTCACTCTCAGCCCTAGCTCCAGACTCTCATCCTGGTTCTGTGGGGAGAACCGCAATGACTCTGTGGACCACTTTAACTCTGTGAACCACTTTAACTTGAAAAGTGCTAGCCTTTCCAGGAGACCCAGCTTCTGACCAGTGCTGTCGCTAGGTGGCAAGCCATGCCACTTTATGGGCCCCATCAGTACAATGAGGGGTTTGACTAAGATGAGCTAAGTCCCTCTCATCTCTGAGGGCTACTTAATAGCCCCACCTTCCTTCTCCACTATTCTGTGGATGGTTTTACCATTTCTGGGGTAGAACCTTCTTTTTCTCTGGTTTTCTTCTTTTCTGCTTAATATTTTGTGTCAGTTGTCTTTCTCTAACATAGCATTTTTTACTATGAAAAACTCATTTATTATAGAAAATTTGGAAAATGCAGAAAAGCACATCAGCAATATGAAAGCATCTATAATCCAATAACCAAAGAGCACTATCTATACAAATATACATACATATTCACATGATTTTATTTTTAGTCAAGTTAGCATCATACAGCACATGCTGTTTTTGAAACTTGCTTTTCATTTTCACTTTTAAAATGTCATTGAGAATTCCACTTCATTATTGATTGACTAGGTTGGGTTTGGACCAGAAAAGCTTGACAGCATATAACAAAATCTATTTGAAGGCATCTGGAGATTATGAAGGCAGTGTAGTACTCTGAAAGAGGAAGGAAATAAAGAATGAACCCAGAGTTTGGGGCCCTTAGCCCTCATAGCAAGAGCTGGCCAGACTAAATAATTTTGAGGGCTTTTATACAGCCTGTGAGCCAGATGTTCCCCACCCCTGCTTTAGAGAAACAGAGGGGAAGTTGGTGAAAATAAATGAAATGATAAGGAATTTCAATTGAGAACTAGAATATACATTTTAAAGAATCAAAGAGAAGTTATAGAACTAAAAAATACCATACCTGAAATTACGAACTCAATATCTGTCATGAAGAACTCAAACTTTTAACAGCAATTTAAATACAGAAGATGAAGAATGTGAACTTAAAGACATGTCAATAGAAAATATCTGAACAAAATGATTTTAAAAAGGAATATATACAAAGAGCATAAGAGACTGGGAGTTACAGAAGAAAACTTAACGTACATGAAAATGACTGTCATGGAGAAAAAGAAACACTTTTTTTCATTGATCTTAGAGAAAGGAAGGAGGGAAAGAGGGAGAGAAGGAGAAAGAGAAAGGGAGAGAGAGAGAGACATCTATGTGAGAGAGAAATATTGATTGGTTGCCTTCCCCATGTACTCTGGACCCAAAATCTTTTGGTGCAAGAGATGGTCCTCCAACCAATGTCCAAGGTGGAAGAAACAATTTTTGAAAAGATGATGGTCAAGAATTTTCCAAAACTAAAAAAGAATATCAACTCAAGGAATATGGTGGCCGGCAGAACGAAGGTGAGGGAGAGGAAGTGAGTGAGGGGATGAAAGGAGAGTATGTGGATATGTGTGGTGTGTGTGTGTGAATGATGAGGGACAGTTGGATCTTGCAGGAGCAGTGGGCTGGCAGTCCAGGCTCTCTTGAACAAGGAGAGACTGCCATAGTGGCTAGCACTTCCCAGACTGCGGGACTCAGGCATGGAGCTCATACCATCTTGAAGGGGAAAATGGCCTTTCTTTGGGAACTCACCAACACTGCCAGCCAGACAGGCCTTGGAGCTGCCCTGCAATCCAACAGCCACTCCAGCCAGAGTCCTGCTATTATAGCTGCAGACCTGCGGACCCTATGACCTCTGCCTCCAAAGCAGTGAGTGCAACCACCCCCTCCCCGGAGACATCTGTGTGGTTGTGGTGCACACTGGTCGCCAGCTTGTGGAAAGCCCTGGTCGCCCAGTCTGTGGCATGCCCTTGTTGCCGGTTTACAGAGCATCCTGGTTGCCTTGTTTGCTGTGCACCCTAGTGGCAGCGTTTGTGGTGTGCACCCATCGCTGGTTTACAGAATGCCTTTGTAGGTGGCATGTTTATGGCCCTCCCAGGTCTGTGCCTTTACAGCATGCCCTAGTCAGCAAGTTTACAGCCTGCCCACATCAATGTGTTTACAGTCCATTTTCAGCAGTGCGTTTCTGGTGGTCCACTCCCTAGGCAGTGCCTGGGAGCCACTGGGAGCCCCCGTGGGTGTGATTTTTGTAAGTCTGGGCACCACAGTCATGCCTCTCCAGAGTGTAGGCCCCCGATCCACACCACCCTAACAGATGGGTCCTTGATGCCACTGTGAATCCCCACTGGGCACACGTGATCTCAATTAAGGTTGCAAAACAGCAAAAATAGGGACAATCCCCTCCACAGCTCCCAACTCCTAGACATATCTACATATGTCCACATCAAGATAACCCAACTACAAAAGATTAGCAAGCACGGGAGAACTGAGAGAATACACCAGTAGCACCATCCCCCAAGAAAACCTGGGTAGAAAAGCAATTGGATCTACAATTAAAACATTACAGTAAAATATGGGAAGACGAAAAAGCAATCTGAAAGGAAAGAAAAAGAGGAATCAGCAGAAAGGGAGTTAAATGAAATTGAAGCCCACAGCTTAACAGAGAAAAAATTCAGAGTAATGGTTTTAAGGATGTTTAAATGATGGAAGACAAATACACATAACTCAACAACAAATACACGCAACTCAATGAGAACTAAAAGGAGCTGAATGAGAATGTCGCCAACATGAAAAGAAACCAAGAGGAGATGAAGAACAACATAGCTGCAATAAGGAACACAATGGAAGGCCTAAACAGTAGACTAGAAGAGGCTGAGGACTATATCAGTGAATTAGAAGACAAGGTAGGAAAAAAACACACAAAAATACAGCAGCAACTGGAAAAAAGACTTAAAAAACAAGAAGAGAGCCTAAGGGAGCTTTGGGACAAAACAACATTTGCTTAATAGGGATACCAGAAGGAGAAGAAGAGAAGCAGGGAATAGAAAACCTATTTGAAGAAATAATGACAGAAAACTTCCCTGATATTGGCAAGAAAAAAACTATGCAAGTCCAAGAAGTACACAAAGTCCCAAACAAGCTGAACCCCAAAAGACTGACACCAAAACACATCATAATTAAATTGGCGAACACTAATGACAAAGTAAGAATCATAAAGGCTGCCAGAGAGAGACAGAAAGTTACCTACAAGGGATCTCCTATTAGAATATCAACTGATTTCTCAACAGAAACACACCAGGTCAGAAGGGAATGGAATGAAATATATAAAGTGATGCAAGGCAAGGGTCTGAACCCAAGACTACTATACCCAGCAAGGCTATCATTCAGAATTGAAGGTGGAATCAGGAGCTTCACAGACAAAAAAGGGATAAAAGAGTTTATTACTATCAAGCCAACAATGCAAGAAATGCTAAATGGACTGCTATAAAAAGAAGAAAGAGAAAGGCAAGAAGAAACACCAACACTAAGGAAAAATATGACAACAAACATGAAATTGTCAATAATACCATTAAATGTAAATGGGTTAACAGGAGACCAGAAGGCTAGTCAACCTTAACTGCTCTAAAAGGTCAGAGCTAATTACTCACTGTTTAGTTGAATAAACAGACATAGGGTAGCTGAATGGTTAAGAAAACATTGTGGGAGTCCCTTTCCACATTCCGCGTGGTTCAGGGTTCCGGGTTCAGGGTTTGGGTTCTGAAGGAGGCCGCATGCAAATGAAATGAGAGACTAGAAAACATTAATTTGGCGATATTGGGGGGCCAGGAGGGAGCCTTCCTCTAGTGGAAAGGACTACCACTTGCTCTGGCCTTTTTCTCCCTTTTATTAAGGCTTTGGGACACATCCCTAGCCTTTAGGCAGAAAATAACAAAACAGATATTAATATGAAACAAACAGGTAGAGGCTGTTTAGGCTAACAATGTTTTCAACTAAACAGTGAGTGATTAGCTCTGACCTTTCAGAGCAGTTAAGTTTGACCAGACTTCTGGTCTCCTGTTTACATTCATTTAGCGGGAACAATGTTTGGTTTCTGACAAAACATGACTCATATTTGCTGTCTACAAAAGACCCAACTCAGAACAAAGGACTCACACAGACTGAGAGTGAAGAGATGGAAAAACATTTTTCAGACAAATAGAAATGAGAAAAAAGCTGGAGTGGAGATACTTATATCTGATAAAATAGACCTCAAAGTAAAGGCTTTCACAAGAGATAAGGAAGGCCACTACATAATACTAAAAGGAGAAATTCATCAAGAAGATATAACTCTGGTAAACATATATGCACCTAACATAGGAGCACCTAAATACATTAAAAAAAACTCCTGGAAGATATCAAGGGAGAGATCAACAACAACACAATCATAGTAGGGGACTTTAATACATAACTGATATCACTGGACAAATCCTCTAGACAAAAAAAAAAAACAAAAAACAGCAATTCTAAATGACTCACTAAATCAGATGGACCTAATTGACATCTTCAGAGCATATCACCCCAAAGTCACGGAATATACCTTCTTCTCAAGTGCACATGAAACATTTTCAAAAATAGATCACATATTGGGTCACAAGCAAAGTCTCCCCAAATTCAAAAAAAACTGAAATCATATCAAGCATTTTCTCAGACTACAATGGTATAAGATTAGAAATAGACTACAATAAAAACATTCCAAAAAATTCAAATACTTGGAAGTAGAATAGCATGTTACTAAACAATGATTGGGTTATAAATGAGATCAAAGAAGAAATTAAAAATATCCTGGAGACTAATGACAATAGAAACACAACAGCATGAATGCTATGGGACACAATGAAAGCAGTGCTGCAAGGGAAGTTTATATAACTCTACAGGCCTATCTCAAAAAAACAGGGAAAAAAATGGTAACGAACCACCTAACTCAACAACTCAAGGAATTAGAAAGAGAGCAACAAGAAAAGTCCACTGTGAGCAGAAGGAAGGAAATAATAAAGTTCAGAGCAGAAATAAATGACATAGAGGCCAAAAAAAAATGCAAAATATCAACAAAACCAAGAGCTGATTCTTCGAAAGAATAAACAAGATTGATGAAACTCTACCCAGGCTCACCCAGAAGCAAAGAGAGGGGGCCCAAATAAACAAAATCAGAAATAAGAGAAGCAAAATAACTACAGACTCCACAGAAATACAAAGGATTGTTAAAAAATATTATGAACAACTCTATTCTAACAAATTACACAACCTAGAGGAAGTGGACACATTCCTAGAAAAACACAATCTTCCAAAACTCACACAGGAAGATCCTAAAAATCTCAATACCCTGATAAATATGGAAGAAATTGAAGCAGTCATCAAAAAGTTTCCCGCATCCGAGACAGGTTTGTCTCAGTGGATAGAGCATTGGCATGCGGATGGAAAGGTCCCAGGTTCGATTCCGGTTGGGGGCATGTACCTTGCTTGCAGGCACATCTCCACTGTGGGGTGTGCAGGAGGCGGCTGATCGATGTCTCTCTCTCATTGATGTTTCTGACTTCCTTTTTTCAATTTTTATTAATTTTTATACATATCTCCCCATTGCCCCCCTCCTTCCCAGGCATATCCCAACCCCCCAGTGTCTATGTTCATTGGTTATGCTTATATGCATGCATACAAGCCTTTGATTGATCTCTTATCTACCTCACCTAACTTTAATCCTCCTGCTATAATATCACAGTCTGTTTAACACTTTACTGCCTCTGTATCTATCCTTTTGTTCATCAGTTTACAATGTTCTTTATTATCCACCAATGAGTGCAATCAAGTGATGCTTCTCATTCTTTGACTGGCTTATTTCACTAAGCATAAGGCTCTCCAGTTCCAACCAGGTTGCTGCAAATGGTAAGAATTCCTTCTTTTTATTGGCAGCATAGTATTCCATTGTGTAGATGTGCCACAGATATCTGATCCACTCATCTGCTGACGGACACCTAGGCTGTTTCCAAATTGTAGCTATTGTAAATTGTGCTGCTATAAACATAGGGGTGCATAAATCCTTTCTGATTGGTGTTTGTAATTTCTTAGGATAAATTCCTAAGAGTGGGATTACAGGGTCCAATGGGAGATCCATTTTTAGTTTTCTGAGGAAACTCCATACTGTTCTCCACAGTGGCTGCACCAGTCTGCATTCCCACCAGCAGTGAACAAGGGTTCCTTTTTCTCCGCATCCTCGCCAGCATTTGTCCTTTGTGGATTTGTTGATGATTGCCATTCTGACAGGTGTAAGATGGTATCGCATTGTCATTTTGATTTGCATCTCTCGGATGATTAATGACTTTGAACATGTTTTCATGTGTCTCTTGGGCTTCCTTCTCTCATCTTTTGAAAAGGTTCTATTTAGGTCCATTGCCCATTTTTTTTATTGGACCGTTTATCTTCCTTTTATTAAGTTGTATAAGTTGGCTGTAGACGTTGGAGATTAAACCTTTATCAGTGATAACAATGGCAAATATGTTCTCCCATACAGTGATCTTTCTTGTTGTTTTGTTGATGGTTTCTATTGCTGTACAAAAGCTTTTTATTTTGATGTAGTCCCATTTGTTTATTTTTTCGTTAGCTTCCAGTGCCTTTGGAGCAGTATCAGTGAAGAAGTTCTTTCGGCATATGTCTGAGATTGTGCTGCCTGTGGATTCCTCTAATATTTTTACAGTTTCCCTTCTAATGTTTAAGTCCTGTATCCATTTGGAGTTTATTTTTGTATTTGGTGTAAGTTGGTGGTCCAGTTTCATTTTTTTTTTTTTGCATGTATCTGTCCAATTTTCCCAACACCATTGGTTGAAGAGGCTATCTTGACTCCATTGTATGTTCATGCCTCCTTTCTCAAATATTAGTTGAGCATAGTGGTTTAGGTGGATATCTGGGTTCTCTAATCTATTTCATTGGTCTATATGTCTGTTCTTGTGCCAGTACCAGGCTGTTTTGAGAACAGTTGCTTTGTAGTATAGCTTGAAGTCTGGTATTGAGATCCCCCCTACTTTATTCTTTTTTCTCAGAATTGCTGTAGCTATCCGAAGTCTTTTTTTCTTCCAGATGAATCTATGAAGAATTCTTTGTAGGTCTGTGAAATATGTCTTTGGTATTTTAATGGGTAGTGCGTTGAATATGTAGATTGCTTTGGGGAGTATGGACATTTTAATGATGTTGATTCTCCCAGTCCATGAGCATGGTATGTTCTTCCATCGGTTAACATCTTCCTCTATCTTTTTTTTCAGTGTACTGTAGTTTTCTACATATAGGTCTTTTAACTCTTTAGTTAGGTTTTTTCCTAGGTATCTTAATTTTTTTGGTGCGATGGTAAATGGGATTATTTTTTTAGTTTCTCTTCCTATAATTTCACTATTAGGGTATAGAAATGCCACAGACTTCTTAGCATTAATTTTGTATCCTGCTAAATTGCCAAGTTTATTAATTAAGTCAATTAGTTTTGGAATGGAGTCCTTTGGGTTTTTTATATACAATATCATGTCATCTGCAAATAAGGACAGCTTTACTTCTTATTTTCCAATTTGGATGCTTTTTATTACTTCTTCTTGTCTAATTGCAATGGCTAATACTTCCAATACTATGTCAAACTGGAGAGGTGAGAGTGGGCACCCCTGTGTTGTTCCTGTTCTTAGGGAAAATGGTTTTAGTTTTTGCCCATTGAGTATGATGTTAGCGGTGGGTTTATCATATATGGCTTTTATGATGTTGAGGTATGATCCTTCTAATCTTACTTTGCTGAGAGTTTTTATCAAGAAAGGGTGTTGAATTTTGTCAAATGCTTTTTCTGCATCAATTGATATGACTATGTGATTTTTATCTCTCAATTTGTTTATGTGATGTATCACATTTACTGATTTGTGGATATTGTACCATCCCTGCATTCCTGTGATGAATCCTGCTTGGTCATGGTGTATGATTTTTCTGATATACTGCTGGATCCGGTTTGCTAGAAATTTGTTGAGGATTTTGGCATCTATGTTCATGAGAGATATTGGCTTATAATTCTCCTTCATTGAGTTGTCTTTATCTGGTTTGGATATTAGGGTGATGCTGGCTTCATAGAAGGTGTTTGGAAGTGTTCCTTCTTCTTGAATGTTTTTGGATAGTCTGAGGAGGACAGGTTTTAATTCTTCCTTGAATGTTTGGTAAAACTCTCCTGTGTAGCCATCTGGTCCCGGGCTTTTATTTCCTGGAAGCTTTTTGATTACTGCTAAAATTTCTTCCATAGTTATTGGCCTATTGAGATGTTTGGCTTCCTCATCATTGAGTATTGGGAGGTTATATTTTTCTAGGAATATGTCCATTTCTTGCAGGTTGTCCAATTTGTTGAAATAGAGTTGTTCATAGTATTTTTTAATAATCCTTTGCATTTCCACAGCATCTGTTGTTATTTCTTCTCTTTCATTTCTGATTTTGTTTATTTGGGCTTCGCTCTTTCCTTCTTGGTGAGCCTGGCTAGAGGTCCGTCAATCTTGTTTATCCTTTCAAAAAACCAGCTCTTTGTTTTCCTGATCTTTTGAATTGTTTCTTTGGTCTCCAAGTTGTTTATCTCTGCTCTGATCTTCACTATTTCCTTCCTTCTGAGTACACTGGGCTTTTCTTGTTGCTCTCTTTCTAGCTCTTTGAGTTGTAGGTTTTGGTGGTTTATTACCATTTTTTCCTGTTTTTTGCAGTAGGCTTGTAGGGCTATGAACTTCCCTCTCAAGACTGCCTTCACTGTGTCCCATAAATTTTGTATTGTTGTGTTGTCATTGTCATTTGTTGCCATGATGTTTTTTATTTCTTCCTTGATCTCTCTGGTTACCCAGTCGTTGTTTAATAGCATGCTGTTTAGTCTCCATGTGTTTGGTTACTTTCTGTTGTTTTCATGATAGTTGATTTCCAGTTTTATGCCACTGTAGTCTGAGAAAATGCTTGATATGATTTCTATCTTCTTGAATTTGAAGAGACTTTTCTTATGACCCAACATATGTTCTACCTTTGAAAATGATGCATGTGCACTGGAGAAGAATGTATATTCTGTGGCTTTGGGGTGAAATGTTCTGAAGATGTCAATTAATTCCATCTGATCTAGTGAGTCATTTAGGATTGATGTTTCTTTGCTGATTTTTTGTTTAACAGATTTGTCCAGTGGCGACAGTGGTGTATTAAAATCTCCTACTATGATTGTATTGCTGTCAACCTCTCCCTTAATATCCTCCAGGAGTTTTTTTTATGTATTTAGGTGCTCCTATATTGGGTGTGTATATGTTTACCAGAGTTATTTCTTCTTGTTGGATTGTTCCCTTCAGTATTATAAAGTGGCCTTCTTTATCTCTTGTTATGTCCTTCACTTTGAGGTCTAATTTGTCAGATATAAGTATTGCAACCACAGCTTTTTTTTCATTTCCATTTGCCTGAAATACCATATTCCATCCCTTCACCCTCAATCTGTGTGCATCTCTTTTCCTAAGGTGGGTTTCTTGCAGACAGCAGATATATGGATCATGTTTTCTTATCCAATTGGTTACCCTATGTCTTTTGATTGAAGCATTTAATCCATTTACATTTAAAGTTATTATTGATAAGTACTTATCTGTTGCCATTTTTAGTCCTTGCCAAGTTCCTTCTTCACTTCCTCTTTCTTTTTATTACAGCAGACCCTTTAACATTTCTTGCATTTCTGGTTTGGTGTAATATATTCCTTTAGTCCTTTTTTGTCTGTGAAGCTTCTGATTTCACCTTCAATTTTGATTGAAAGTCTTGCAGGTTACAGTATTCTTGTATTCAGACCCTTCCTTTGCATGACTTTGTATATTTCATTCCATTCCCTTCTGGCCTGATGAGTTTCTGTTGAGAAGTCAGTAGCTAGTCTTATGGGGGTTCCTTTGTAGGTAACTTTCTTTTTCTCTCTGGCTGTTTTTAGATTCTTACTTTGTCGTCGGTGTTTGCCAGTTTAATTATAATGTGCCTTGGTGTCAGTTTGTTGGGGTTCATTTTGCTTGGGACTCTGTGAGCTTCTTGGATTTGTGTGGGTTTTTCCTTTCCTATATTGAGGAAATTTTCTGTCATTATTTCTTCAAACACATTCTCTAATCCTTTTTCAGTTTCCACTCTTTCTGGAACCCCAATTATTCGAATGTTGTTTTGTTTCATGTTATCCCAAATTTTCCTTAGGCTCTCCTCTTGCTTTTTAACTTTTTTTTCTAGAATCTGCTATACTTGGTATTTTTTCCTACCGTGTCTTCTACCTCACTGATGCGGTCCTCTGCTTCTTCTAGTCTACTTTTGATGCTTTCTATTGAGTTCTTTAAAGCAGTGATGTCATTTTTTATTTCTTTGTACATTTCTTCTTGCTTCTTCATTTACTCTTGGCTCT
Source organism: Lasiurus borealis (assembly GCA_004026805.1). Lineage (NCBI taxonomy): Eukaryota > Metazoa > Chordata > Mammalia > Chiroptera > Vespertilionidae > Lasiurus > Lasiurus borealis. The sequence continues at coordinate 9,835 of PVJN01033511.1, read as the reverse complement.
TACTCATATTGTCGAATTTGTCTTCCATTCTTTTCATCCACCTTATGATCATTTCTCTGAACTCTTTCTCTGGCAGGCTTATTTCTGCTTCTATTTCGTTTACTTCCTTTTCTGGTGAAACCTGCCTTTCTGTCTTATGTGAGCTGTTTCTTTTTCTTCCCATGGTCTTTCTTCTCCGGGTATCTGGTTATGTAGTTCTCTCTCCTACATTGACTGAAAGGTACAAACTACAACACAACCAGGTATAGCACACAAGGCACTGAGTAGAAGTGTATTCAAGATGTTAATAATCACAAATAAGGTGACCACCAATGAAGGACAAATTAGGGGTAAATAGAAAAAGAAGAAGAGAAAAATTAGGAAAAAAGAAAAGAAAGAAATGCCAAAATCAAATTGGGAGAGAAAAAAAAAGATAAATAAATGAACAATAAAATAAAATAAAGTAAGAAAATAAAAAGGATAAGAAGGAGAAGTAAAGCGGAAGGGAAAAAAATCAGAGAGAAAAGAAAATGTATAAGAGAAAAAAGGGGAACAAAATATAGATGTCAGGAGACAACTCCAATAGAACAGTCACTAATCCCAATAAAGGCCAGCAACTAGTACCTAGAGATTAAGGCAAACTGCAAATAGTAACTGGTATCAAGGAAGGTGAGGGAAAAGAGAGGTAGAAAACAAAGCAAGCAAAAAGCAAAATAAAACAAGTAGAATAAACTAAAACAATCTCACAAAAAAATTTCAAAAAATCGATATAATCACTTTTCAGGCAAATAGCAACAAAAGGACATAGAGAAAAAACAACTTTTTGGCTAGTGAAGACAAGAAGAGAGAGGTTTTTGTGGACTTGTAGTAGGGGATTTGAAATTAGATATATAAATGGGGTGAAATTTTAACCAGGTAAAGAGAAAAATAGAGAGAATCTAAAATTGGAAAAGGGAAAGAGAAACAAGACAACAAAATGGGGAAAGTTAGGAGGAAAGTGTTGGCATAAAGGTAGAGTTAAGTTGGAGTAAAATTATGCTAAAGGAAAAATAAAATAGAACGTAGAACTCTAATCCCAACATAAAACAAAATGACACTTTTTTTTTCCGAAAAGGTAAAGTACTAGTAGTAATTAATAATACTAGTTTAAAACAAAAATGTAATAATTAAAAAGGTAAAATCAATTGAGGCAGAAAGAAAAAAAATAGTCTTTTAATTAAAATATGTGAAAATGGAAAATAAAATAAAATAAATTTTTTAAAAAAAGGAAAAAGAAAAAAAAGAAAAAAAATAGAATGGTCCTTCACTTCCACTATTTTTCTGCTTGGCACTTCTGTTTCCCAGTAGGGAAGGTATTGCAGTTCCCTGTGTTCCCCTCTTGGTGTTTTAATCTCTTTATTCTTTTGTGGTTATGCGAGAGTCAATTTGTGTGTTATCCACTGGGTGGCAGTGTTTCAGAATTGATCTCTGAGACAAAGCACAGGACCTCTCTAGGCTGTGCTCAGATCCTGCTACTCTGTGGTTCTCAAAGCCAGTATGTGGGGGTTTTGCAGCCTGGACACTGCAATAACTCCCAGGCTTTCCCTCTGCCCCAGAAAAAAACGAGTCGTTTTCCAGAGCTCTCCTCTGTCAACAGCTCAGAGGGTTTGCTTTCACACTTAGGGATCATGCACTGACCTCCTCTGAGGACCTCTCCAAAGGCAGCTTTCCTGCAGCCCGGTTCCCACAGCATGCGCATCTCTGTTGTGCTGGGGTAGGAGACCTCACCCTGACCCAGGCAAAATCTGACCCTTCTGAGCACCGCGTGGATCTCCGAATCCGCCGCCTGAGCGTCCGGGCCACCTGGAAAGCCGTGCTCTGGGTCCCCGGCTGCTCTGTGGGTGCCTCTGTCAGCCGCAGCTTTCAGACCTCCGCAGACATCCACCTCCCCCTTATCTCAGGCGCAATCTGACCTTTCCGTGTGCTCTGTGGATCTCTGATTCCACCGCGTGTCTGCGCCAATTGGAGAGCAGAGTTCTGGGTCCCCAAGTCCCTGGCTGCTCGATGGGTGCCCAGCCTAAGGCTTCAACCGCTGCAGACATCTACCTCCCTCTGCAAGATGGCGCGGTCTCCACGTTCACGCTGGTGGCTCTGGGGACAAAAACCCCGTGGCAGTGGGGCTGCCTGGCTGGGAGAGCCCCATCCAGCAGTCCCCTACTTTCTCCTGGAGGATAACTGACTCTTAGCTTGCCAATAAACACTCCCAGTGCAACTCTCAGCCACTCTCTCTCCCTCTGCCCAGAGACAAAGCTCCAAACACATGTCTACTCCGCCGCCATTTTCTCCATTTCTGACTTTCTATCTCTCTCCTTTCCTCTCTGTAAAAAATCAATAAAATATATTAAAAAAAAAAAAAAGTTTCCCACAAACAAAAGCCCAGGGCCAGGCGGCTTCACAGGGGAATTTTACCAAACATTCATGGAAGAGCTAAAACCCATCCTCCTCACACTATTCCAGAAAATTCAAGAGGAAGGAACAATTCCAAAATCCTTCTATGAAGCTAGCATCACCCTAATACCAAAACCAGATAAAGATAACACAGGCCCTTCCCCACAACCTCCCCTGCCTTCCCACTGTAGCATGACAGTCTGTTCATTGCTTCTTTGTCTCTATATCTGTTTCTCCCAGCCCCCTCACCCCAGATTCTTTTCTTTAAAAACATCTTGCCTTTGTAGGCTTGAAACAAATTTATAAGAACAAAAAATGTTTGAGTCCCAATTTCAATATCCAATAGTTATGAGTCCCAGTTTCGATGTCAAACAGTTCCTTATGTGTACATGCCATCAATGGTATCTGGATAGTGGACAAATGGTGGCAATGCTGGTCTGACCCTCTCTGGTTTGGTCCTAAGCATCCTGTAGCAACCCACAGCTGCTGGCTGCTTGCATGGCAAGGCGTCATCAGTGTCTTCCATCTCTGGACTGTTTCTCCTCTTCTCTTTGTGGTTGGAGCAGACCTGTCAGTTCCTCTCTGTTGCTGGAGTCCACTTGGTCTTGGAGTTGTTTTCTGAAAGTATATAAACATATTCTCGACCAAAAGTTAATAAAGGAATCTTTTCTATAAAATTGACTTGGGGTTCTTTTTATTTTTGCCTATCTGATTTTCCTTTGGCTTATTTTGACACTATGTGTGTTTTTCATGGATGTCTTGCTGTTAGCATTACAAATGAAAATTAATTTTCTAAAGTAAAAATGTTCTAGATGTAATTTACTTACTGGATATTTTTCCTTACATGATATTATCCTATCTCCCCCACCCCTTTTTTTATGAAAGAAGACTTTAGTAAAAATTTTAATGCAATCTTGATAACTTTAAATTTTAATTTTTTTCACACAAATATGCCTGCTTTATGTTCATGCATGTTGAGCAATTTTACCTTGAGATGAACTACCAATAGAAATTTTAGTTAATACTTTAGAAACAGCTTTTTGTCCAGTACACTTAAATTTTCTTGGGTGTTCGCTTATTTCAATTCGCCAATTTAAATTAATCTGAAAGCTTGATTACTCTTATATTGTCAAATTTAATACTCTACCAACAATCTTAGATTACCCTGTAAATATTAGTGGATAGGTTTATTTGTATTCTTGAGTAGGCACTGAGCATTCCTAGTGCTAGGCTGAATTTCGATATAGGGCAGCTGCTATCGGCAAGTTTCTGTCTGTTACTTGGGTCCTGATCTGAGATGGCCCAGTCTCTGCCTGTTACCTGGGTCCCAATCTGTGCTGAGCGTGGGAAGCAAAGTAGCCACGGGGGCAGGAGATTGCCCTCAGAAGGGATGAGGGTTCAGACTCCTGCAAGGTTGGGGGGGATGAGGATCTGTGCCCCACCTCTGTTGACCCCCAAGTTCTCTCCTGATGGCCCCTCTGCAACTGTGCCTGTCTTAGGTTGTTCCTTTCCTGAGAAACCTTACTCATCTCTGGCTAACCAGTCATTCTCTGGCCAATACCCTTTCTTGATAAAAACTCTCAGCAAGATGAGAATAGAAGGATCATACCTCAACATAATAAAAGCCATATATAACAAGCACACAGCCGCATCATACTCAATGGGGAAAAACTAAAACCATTTCCCCTAAAAACAGGAACAAGACAGAGATGCCCACTCTCACCATTCCTATTCAACATAGTGCTGGAAGTACTAGTCATTGCTATCAAACAAGAAAAAGAAATAAAAGGCATCCAAATAGGAAAAGAAGAAGTAAAACTGTCCTTATCTGCAGATGACATGATACTATACATAGAAAACCCTAAAGACTCCATCAAAAAATTATTAGATGTGATAAATGAATTCAGCAATGTAGCAGGATACAAAATTAACACCAATAAATATATGGCATTTCTATATACTAATAATGAACTTACAGAAAGAGAGACTGAAAAAGCAATCTCATTTACCATTGCACCAAAAAAATTAAAATACCTAGGAATAAACTTAACTAAGGAAATAAAAGACCTATAAGCAGAAAACTACATGACACTGCAAAAAGAGATAGAGGAAGACATAAACAGATGGAAGAACCTACCATCTTCATGGATTGATAGAATCAATATCATCAAAATGTCCATTCTCCCCAAAGCAATTTATAAATTCGATGCAATCCCCATTAAATTTCTATTGGTAGTTCATCTCAAGGTAAAACTGCTTAACATGCAATGAACACAAAGCAGGTATATTTGTGTGCAAAAAATTAAAATTTAAAGTTAGCAAGATTTCATTAAAAATTTTTACTAAAGTCTCCATTAATTAAAAAAGGGGGGGGGAGTAGAATAATATCATGTAAGGAAAAATATCCAGTAAGTAAATTACATCTAGAACATTTTTACTTTAGAAAATTAATTTTCATTTGTAATACTAACAGCAAGGCACCCATGAAAAACACACATGGTGTCAAAATAAGCCAAAGAAAATCGAGTGGACAAAAATAAAATGACGCCAACTCAATTTTATAGAAAAGATTCCTTTATTAACTTTTAGTCGAGAATATGTTTATATACTTTCAGAAAACAATTCCAAGACTAAGTGGACTCCAGCAACAGAAAGGAACTGACAGGTCTGCTCCAACCACAAAGAGAAGAGGAGAAACAGTCCAGAGATGGAAGACACTGATGACTCCTTTTTATGCAAGCAGCCAGCAGCTGTGGGTCGCTACAGGATGCCCAGGACAAAACCAGAGAAGGTCATACCAGCATTACCACCATTTGTCCACTATCCAGATACCATTGATGGCGTGTACACATAAGGAACTGTTTGATATTGAAAATGGGACTCAAACATTTTTTGTTCTTATAAGTTTATTTCTAGCCTACAGAGGAAAGATGTTTTTAAAGAAAAGAATCAGGGGGTTAGGGGGAACAGATTCAGAGGCAAAGAAGCAATGAACAGACTGTCATACTACAGTGAGAAGGCAAGGGAGGTTGTGGGGAGGGGCCTGTAAGAGATCAACCGAAGGACTTGTATGCACGTATGTAAGCATAGTCAATGGACACAGGACATTGGCGGGGTGGGGGGTGAAACAGGTAAGGGCATATACTGGGGGTTGGGAAAGCCTGGGACAGAGGTCAACAGGGAAAAAAAAGAGACATATGTACTACATTTGTAATACTTTAAACAATAAAACATATATATTTTTTAAAAAAGAATATCAACTCAGAATCAATAAGACCAATGAACCCCAAGCAGTATAAGTATAAATAAAATGATATCTAGGTGCACTACAGGAAAACTACTGAAAACAAGGGAAAAAATCTTCTAGGTTGTCAGAGAAAAACAGGCACATTACCTACAAAGGAGCAGCAGTAAGACTTTAATCTCACTTTTCCCAAGGTGATGGAAGCCACAAGACATTGGAATGCTAGCTTTAAAGGGACCAAAGGAGATAACGACCCATCTAGAAATCTGTACACACCAAAGCTTGTTCTCAAAAATTAAGGCAATATAAAGACATTTCAAACAAACAAAAACAGAGAACTTGTTACCATCCAACCTGCCTTAAAAGGATTGTGAAAGAAACTTATTCAGTAAAAAAAAAAAAAAAAAAAAAAAAAATCCCCAATGAAAATACAAAATTATAAGAAAAGCCCTGGCTGGTTTGACTCAGTGGATAGAGCATAAGCCTGCAGACTGAAGGTTCCCAGGTATGACGCTGGCCAAAGGTACATGCCTGGGTTGCAGGCTTAATCTCCAGTAGGAAATGTGCAGGAGGCAGCCGATCAATGATTCTTTCACATCATTGAAGTTTCTACCTCTGTCTCCCTCTTCCTTCCTCTCTGAAATAAAAATATTTAATATCCTATATAATAAAAGCCTAATATGCAAATCAAATGAATGGTGGAACGACCAGTGGAATGACCAGCTGCTATGAAGCACACTGGCCACCAGGGGACAGACGCTCGATGTAGGAGCTGCCCCCAGCCCGCTGGCACCAGGCCAGCCAAGGCAAGTGCCAGGGAAGGGGGTCCCCATCACTCTGCCAGTCACCCCAGAGATTGACCCTCATCACCAGCCAGGCCTAAGGACCCTACCCATGCATGAATTTCATGCACCAGGCCTCCAGTATATATGAAAAGAAGAATAACAAAAAGATAAAAATATGGGAAATATAAATTTATATTGACTTTCCAACACCAAATAATATTAACATATAATGGGGTTTTAAGTATATGCAGAATTAAAATGCATGGAACAGAAAAGGTCAGAAGAAGTAAATGAAAATAAAATATTCTAAGTATAGCATTATTAGAGAAGTGGTGAAAATAATAGTTTGTATTAGACTAAGTCAAGAATGCACATTTTTTAAAAATATGTTTTTATTGATTTCAGAGAAGAAGAAGAAGAAGAAGAAGAAGAAGAAGAAGAAGAAGAAGAAGAAGAAGAAGAAGAAGAAGAAAGAGAGAGAGAGAGAGAGAGAGAGAGAGAAGCATCAATGATGAGAGAGAATCATCAATCAGCTGCCTCCTGCATGCTCCCTACTGGGGATCAAGTCTGAAAACCTGGGCTTGTGTCCTGATCAGGAATCAGACCATAACTGCCTGGTTCATAGGTAGATGCTCAACCATTGAGCTACACTGGCTGGGCCAAATATACACATTTTTTTTGGAGTACGCACTAAAAAAACAGTGAAAGAATATATAACCATCAAGTAAATACAAGAAAAAAATGAAATAATAAAACTATTTGCTTACTCAAAAAGATAGTATAATGTCATATATATTTTTGAAAAAGATGAAATAAAAAGAGAAAAAAAGAAATATAAAACAGAGGAATAATCAGAAAACCTGAATAACCCAATAACTATAGAAGAAATTGAAACAGCAATGAAAAATCTTCCAGCAAACAAAAGCCCTGGTCTGGACAGGTTTACAGGGGAGTTCTAACACATATTCAAAGAAGAACCAAAACCTATCCTCCTTAGACTATTTCAAAAATTTAAGAGGAAGGCACATTTCCAAGCTCTTTTTATAAAGTCAGCATTGCCCTAATTTCAAAACTAGATAAAGACACCACAAAGAAAGGGAATTACAGGCCAATATCCTTGATGAACATAGATGCTAAAATCCTCAACAAAATTCTAGCAAATTGGGTCCAGCAGAACATTGGAAAGATCATACACCATGACAAAGTGGGATTTATTTCGACAATACAAGGATGGTACAATATCTGCAAATCAATAAATGTGATACATCATATAAATAAATTGAGAGACAAAAATCACATAATCATATTAATTGATGTAGAAAAAGCATTTGACAAAATCTAACATCTTTTGTTGATAAAAACTCCCAGCAAAGTGGGAATAGAGGAATCATACCTCAACATAATAAAAGCCTTATATGACAAACCTACTGCCACCATCATACTCAATGGGTAAAAACTAAATTCATTTCCTCTAAGAACAGGAACAAGACAGGGATGTCCACTTTCACCATTCCTGTTAGATATAGTACTGGAAGTGTTAGCCATAGCGATCAGACAAGAGGAAGCAATAAAAGGCATCCAAATTGGAAAAGAGGAAGTAAAACTGTCATTATTCACAGAAAACATGATATTGTATATAGAAAACCCCAAAGACTTCATTAAAAAACTGCTAGATATAATAAATGAATTCAGCAATGTAGCAGGATACAAAATTAACACCCAGAAATCTGTGACTTTTTTATATACCAACAATGAACTCACAGAAAGAGAAACTAAAAAATCAATCCTGTTTACCATTACACCAAAAAATTTAAGATTCCTAGGAATAAACTTAACTAAGGAAGTAAAAGACATGTACATGGAAAACTATAGGACATTGAGAAAAAAGTGATAGAGGAAGACATAAACAAATGGAAGAACATACCATATTCATGGATTGGTAGAATCAACATCATTAAAATGTCCATACTACCCAAAACAATTTATAGACTCAATGCAATACCCACTAAAATGCCAACAGCATATTTCACAGACTTAGAACAAACTCTCCAAAAATTCACTCAGAATAAAAAAAAGAATCTCAAATAGCCATAGCAATACTAAGAAAGAACAAAATTGGAGGGATCACAACACCAGATATCAAGCTGTATTGCAAAGCCATAGTTCTCAAACTGCCTGGTATTGGCACAAGAACAGACATGTAGACCAATGGATCAGAACAGAGAACCCAGAAATAGACCATTATGCTAAATTAATATTTGACAAAGGAGACAAGAGCATACAATGGAATCAAGACAATCTCTTCAGTAAATGGTGCTAGGAAATTTGGTCAGATACATGCAAAAAAATGAAAGTAGATCACCAACTTATACTATATACAAAAACAAACTCAAAATGGCTAAAAAAAAACTTAAATGTAAGATGGGAAACCATAAATATATTATAAGACTCCAAAATCTCAGACATATGTCATAGCAATGTCTTTACCGATACAGCTGCTAGGGCAATGAAAACTAAGAATAAAATAGACAAATGAGACTACCTCAAAATAAAAAGCTTCTGCACAGCAAAAGAAACCATCAACAAAACAACAAGAAAGTTCACTGCATGGGAGAATATGTTTGCCAATACTATTTCAGATAAGGGTTTAATCTGTAAAATTTACAGGGAACTCATACAATGTAACAAAAGGAAGATAAACAATCTAATCAAAAAATGGGCAACAGACCTAAGTAGACACTTTTTGAAAGAGGACATACAGAAGGCTGAGACACATATGAAAACATGCTCAAAGTCTCTAATCATCTGAGAGATGCAAATCAAAATAACAATGTAGTACCATCTCACACCTGTCAGAATGGCAATCATCAACAAATCAACAAAAACAAGTGCTGGCCAGGATGTGGAGAAAAAGGAACCCTCGTGCTCTGCTGGTGGGAATACAGACTGGTGCAATCACTGTGGAGAACTGTATGGAGTATCCTCAAAAAACTAAAAATGGAACTCCCGTTTGTCCCAGTAATCCCACTTCTAGGACTATATCCCAAGAAATCAGAAACACCAATCAGAAAGGACATATGCATCCCTATGTTCATAGCAGCACAATTTACAATAGCTAAGCTTTGAAACAGCCTAAGTACCCAGCAACAGATGAGTGGATTAAAAAATGGTGGTATATCTACACAATGGAATACTATGCTGCTATAATAAAAGAAGAAACTTTTACCATTTGCAACAGCATGGATGGAACTGAAGAGGATTATGCTAAGTGAAATAAGCTAGTTGGAGAAAGGTAAATACCACATGATCTCACTCATATGTGGGATATAATGATCAACATAAACTGATTAACAAAAATAGATCCAGAGACAAGGGGCAGGGTAGGAGCGGGGCAGGGGAG
>PVJN01033510.1:0-23383 GCA_004026805.1 Lasiurus borealis | reverse complement strand
CCAATTAACTATCACCTCTTTATCGCTTTGACCTTGTCTCTTACTTCCTCCCCTGCTCTGATCCAGCCACCTGGCATTCTTGCTTTATGTCATGCACTCACTGTTTTTTGCACCAGCTGTTTCTTTTTCCTCAAATATATAAATATTTAAATACCTCACCTCTTGCTCAACTCTTAGCTTTTTAATATTGCCCATGCTAATTGTCAGATTATAATCATATATGATAGTGAATTTATAATATATCTACTAATCTTCATGCCTGATCTCCTTTTCATTGCTTTTTATTTATTTTCAAAGTACACATTAGCTTAAAAAATACTACCTCATTTACTAATAACTTATTTATTGTGCTTACTGCTCATCGCCCTTTTGTTCTCCCTGGAACATAAGCCTCACAAAAGCCTAGATTTTTATTTTATTTTATTTTTTTGAGAGAAGACAGGACTTCACTTGCTTCTATTAAGTGTTTTGAATTGCACGTTGCACATACTAGGTGCTTTAACAAATTTGTATTGAATTATGAGATGAATAGTAAAATTATGTAAATCTAAAAGATGGCTCAAAAAACTATAGATATTTTTTAACCACTTTTCTGCTAAAAAACAGGAAACATTATAAACCAAAAAAATACAAACAAAATAAAACCCACAACACCATACATACATTTCTAAAAGAAAAGAAGAGAAATTTGAGTTTTTGAAAATGTTGTCAAACATAGTTTTCCAGTATCACTGGAAATATTATGAACCAAAAATTGATTTGGTCTAATAAAGACAATGAGATCATCAAAGGTGTACAGAGATTGATGTAATATAATGGTGGACCAGAGGAAAAGAATTCATATCTCTTGATGCCTAGTTCCTTTTACCATTTCAATAGACTGATTGGGTAGTACCCACATACATTGTGGTTGTTCTAATCTGTGTTTCTTGGAATATTTTCATGCAGATTCTCAGATGAGATTGGCTTCCAATCTATACATCTTCCTAGATCTCAATAATAACAAATAGTTTTATAATCTACCCACCTATTCAAGCCAAAAGTTTAGCTACTCCTATATTCCCCTTTTTATTCATGTTCATACTCACTCCCCAGTTTAATCAATAACAAATTAGTATTAGTATTTACTAAATTTTAAAAATATACATTTTTATTAATTTCATAGGGGAAGAGAAAGAGAGAGAAAAACAAGAATGATGACAGAAAATCATTGATTGGCTACCTCCTGCTTGCTCCTGACTGGGGATCTAGTTGGCAACCAGGGCATGTGGCCTGACCAGGAATTGAACTGTGACCATCTGGTTCATAGGTCAATGTACAACCACTTAGTTACACCATGGGTTACTAAATTTTTCTTGATCACATCTTTTCACTGTCCTTGCTTTTTTCCTAATTCAGAAAATAGGCATCTCTCTCCTAGCTTTCTAGAAAAAAACAATTCACATCCTTTGATTCTTCCTGTCTGTTATAATAAGGGGACTGTGTTTTTCCCATTTCAAGATAACTAATTGTGCATAATATGGCTTCCACCCTTTCTTTCTTCTTTTTTTATTTTTATTTTTAAATAAATCTTTATTGTTCAGTTTATTACAGATGTTTCTCTTCCCCCCCTTAGCTCCCCTCCACCTGTTTCCCCTGCCACTCTATGCCCTGACCACCACCCTCCCCCCCCCGCCATTGTCCTCATCCATAGGTGTAAGATTTTTTTCCAGTCTCTTCCTGCACCCCTCACTCCTCCTTTTCCATGAGAATTGTTAGTCCATTCCCTTTCTATGCTGCTAATTCTATTATATTCACCAGTTTATTCTGTTCATCATATTTTTTTATTCACTTGATTTTTAGATTCATTTGCTGATAGGTATGTATTTGTTATCACTTTGTTGTTCATAATTTTTATCTTTTGTTTTATTCTTCTTTCTCTTCTTAAAGAAAACCCTTCAGCATTTCTTATAATCCTGGTTTGGTGATGAACTCCTTTAGCTTTTTCTTATCTGTGAAGCTCTTTATCTGCCCTTCAATTCTGAATGATAGCTTTGTTAGGTAGAGCACTCTTGGTTGTAGATTCTTGCTATTCATCACGTTGAATATTTCCTGCCACTCCCTTCTGGCCTGCATAGTTTCGGTTGAGAAATCAGCTGACAATCATATGGGTACTCTCTTGTAGCTAACGGTTTTTCTCTTGTTGCTTTCAAGATTCTCTCTTTGTCTTTTGCCCTTGGCATTTTAATTATGCTGTGTCTTGGTGTGGTCCTCTTTAGATTATTATTATTATTATTATTATTATTATTATTATTATTGGTATTCTGTGTGCTTCCTGGACTTGTAAGTCCATTTCTTTCACCAGGTAGGGAAAGTTTTCAGTCATTATTTCTCCTAATAGGTTTTCAGTATCTTGCTCTCTTTCTCTTCTTCTGGCATTCCCATAATTCTGATGTTGGTACACTTTAAGTTGTCCCAAAGGCTCCTTACACTATCTTCACATTTTTTTACTCTTTTTTTTCTTTTTGTTTTTCTGTTAAGGTGTTTTTTTCTTCCTCATATTTCAGATCTTTGATTTGATTTTTGGGATCCTCTAGTCTGCTGTTGGATTTCTGTATATTCTTTATTTCAGACATTGCATGCTTAATTTCTTACTGGTTCTTTTCCTTTTTTTTTTTTTTGGCATTCTAAGTTTCTCAAAGTTCTCATAAGTTTATCCAGGGTTTATAGAAGATTCTTGAGTATCCTTATAAATGTGGTTTTGAACTCTATGTCCAATCATTTGCTTTCCTCCATTTCTTTCATTCATGACATGTTTCTTAGTCCCTGCATTTTGGCTGTTTCCCAGTGTTGATAGGGTGGCTTTGTATGTTAGTTGTCCTTAGGGCCCTTAGCTCCGCCTCCCCAATCACCTGAGGTAGACACTCTTGGTGCACCCCTTTGTGGGCTGGGTTCACAGTCTTGTTGTAGGTAAGCCTCAATTGCTATTGATATACTGGGAGGAATTGACCTCCAGGCCAATGGATTGTAAGGATTAGCTGTGGCTATTAATGGAAGAACTGCTGTGCTGGAGACACCTCTATGGGGCAAGACTTGCTTCAGTACGGCTTTGGTGATTACCGAATCTGCCTCATGAGTGTGTCACTTATGGTGTGAGGAGTTGAAATCTGGTATCTTCTCACACTGACCTCTATGTACACTGTGTTACTGCATCTCCAAGGAGGTGCAAGTCAGCTAGTGTCTGAGACTACCCAGGAGGAGCTACAGGGAGCTCTACAGATTTCTCCTCTTTGCTCGGAATTTGGAAGATTTGGAGTTGATTTATCCTATTTGCTTGGAGTTTGGAAGTTTTGGAATTGTCTGACCCAGTTTTAGTTTGTTAGGTTAAGTTGCTAGAGGGCAGGCCATTCATATGCAAAAGTCACCCAACAGCTGGGCGGGTTTGTAAATTGGGTGGGGCCAGGTCTCAGGGAGTCACTAGGCTAGGGTGAGGCTAACAGCAATGGCTGCCAGTCAGCCCTCTCGGCCACATTCTGTTCAGTGTCAGGCATCCCAAGCCCCAGTGCAGTAAACAATGATTCCAATGTGCAACTAAGCACAAGAGCCACCCTCCCTTTCTGACCTGATGGCAAACAGTCCAATTTCTCCCTGTATGAGTCTGGGTCCCCAGAATCTCGCTGAAAACTGGAGTTCAGAGAGTCCAAAACTTGTAACTCCCTCCCAATTGAAAAACAACAGTGTACCCCAGCCTGATTCGTGAGAGTCTCTGTACCTCTGCTTTTCTGAGCCTCTGCATGTCCTTCCAGGTCTGGATGCCCTTTTTTCTTTCCTTCTAGTTGTAGAACTTCTGTTTCATCAGCTTTTCCGTGGTTCTGGGGGATAGTTGTTTTGTCTTTTAGTTGTGGTTTTGATGTGGTTGCGAGCAACAGCACGTACAGATGTATATCTTATGCTGCCATCTTGGTTCTCTGACTCTCCCTTTCTTTCTTCTTAACTACCTTTCATTATTTTGTATCTCTTCCTTTCTCTGGTATTCTCCTCCATGCAAATGACCATTCCTATTGGCATTTAAATATGCATTGACTCTCATTTATGACAAACTAAAATAAAATTATTAGCCATCTCTTTCTAATCTATAGCATCTTCCATTTACTACCATTATCTCTTTTCTTGAAAAAGTTGTTAGTACATTGTATTCATTTTAGTAGAGCTTGCCCTTTTCTCAACAATTTCAAATCTGGCCTCCACCCTCATCACTTCTCTGAAGCAGCTCCTCCTATTTATTGTCACAATTTACATGTCAAAACCTGATTTTTTTCATTTTTTAAACTTATTGGTTTCTGTGTCTTTTTGTGAAATATTGAAGAGATACAAAATATGTATGAGAGATTTAATAGCAATACCTAAAAGAGTTCTTAATACCTTAAAGAATTTAAGAAGCATATCCCAACCATGACATTTGAAACAATGGGGATCGCTTCTTCCATGTCCAGTACTTTGCATCTCCTTTCAAATGCATTATCAAAAACATAAAACAAAGCAGATCACCCAATTAAAATTACCTTATAAAGCCTTATTTCCACTGGACAACTGTAAAAAATTTGTTTGTTTCTGTTTGTAATGGTGATTATTTTCCTTCAAGCAATATTATATGATTTCAATTTTTTACCAAGGATAGTATGTTCATCATGCTTTTTGAATTTAATTATGTTTAGTGTTGCAAAAGCCTTAAAAGATGTATTTTCATTGACTATTATTGTGTGATTAGTATTAACAAAAAAACCTACCTAGTTATCTTTGCTTGAGCTGAGCTGAATAAATCTGTCTTCAGACCAGATGACAAATAAGAAACTTCTTAATAAAAGAATAAGAGCTAGCCCCCAGAAAACAATTACTATTTCTCACTTTTTAAAATACAGTTTTCCCTAATGAGACTAACAGTCTTGAGTTAATTTCATTTAGAAACTATTAACATTTAATTCTATCTGCATATTGCCAAACATCTGGATGAAAACTGAAAAAAAATTCATATTTTCAACTTGAATCCAGAAAGATTAGAACTTTACAAATGAAATTGCCAAATAAAATTCACAACATTCAATCATATAGTATTTGGCAAGTTTTGAAGACATTGCTACCATGGAAATAAATAGTGAGACAATATACAAAGATTATACAAGGTTCACTATAGTAATCAGCATTTACTAAGTTATCCTATAGTAGCAAAGGTCAATTCTCTGGTAATGAAGTGTCTGAAAATTCAATAGTTTACAACAACAATAGTTTATTTCTTGACCACAATACATATTCATCATGGGTTAGCTGAAGTTCTGCTTTACAAATTCTTCATTCTGAGTCCCTAAGGTTCAGCTCATACCAGGTCATGATGATTTTAAAAAGAAACAAAAGGAAAAGAAAGAACTTAGGCAATTGCTCTTAAGGGTGCTGGAGAAAAAAATGGTGTATGTCAGGTTCATTCACAGTTCACAGGCCAAGCCATGTTATAGGGCCACATCTGATTTCCATGTCTCAGAAGAGTTAATTCTCTCACAAGAAGAGAAAACAAGGAGTGGGGAATAATAAAATCTGAAATATGACACCTGACTCAATAGGTAATAATTCCTAGGTTACCTTTAGTTCTAAAAATCTGTATTGCTGCCACACTCACATACTATTTAAAAAAAAAATGAATTTTGAATATATTTCTTAAATATGCCTCTGACTATAAAAACAAAAGGCAATCTCCACTGAATTTTTTAAAGTATATTTGTTATTGATTTCAGATAGGAAAGGAGATGGAGAGAGAGATAGATCAATAATGAGGGAGAATCATTGATCAGCTGCCTCTTGCACATCCCACATGGAGATCAAACCCACAGCCTGGGCATGTGCCCTTGACCAGAATCAAATCCGTGATCTTTCAGTCTGTAGGCCAATGTTCTATCCACTGAGCCAAATCAGTTAGGACTGTGTTGAATGTTTTATGATGTTCAGAAATAAACTTATTAGGCACTCATAAAAAAGCAGTATCGATTTACCATTACTATGAATATTTTATATATTTAAGAGCCTGGTAAACTTCTAGGCCAAAGAAGGCACCCAACCAACTTTCATGAAACAGAATGAGTATATAAATTAATAAACAAATGCATGATGGAATGTATCCATTTTCATGTCCTTAACTCAGTAATTATTGGTGACTTAATCCCTACATAAAGATTTTATTAATTTTTCTGGTTATAGTATTCTTCATTATACTCAGTTTCCTAGGCCAAAATAACACCAATATGCAGTATATAGTATACACACACTCAGGGAAGAATTTAATTATCAAATACAAGAAGTTTACCAAATGCATCCATAATTACTCTTTTCTTCTATATAAGATGTATGTATATCATTATGCTCCATTTAGAGCCATGAAACACAAATATTTTGAAGGATTGACAGCCATAGAAGTTTTTGTAATTAGTTTCTAAACAATAGCTGAGAAACTAGGTTTTTAAAAACGGAACCTCACAGAATAGTAAGTTTTAAAAAGTCATAGTTATTGGAAAATCAAGAGTCAGGTAAGATAAATGTTTACAAGAAAATTTAAAACTTTAACATTTAATGGATATAAAGTCTATATAATTTAAAAAATATTTTAATATTTTATATAGGTACATTTTAGAAAATTATATGTATGTGAATAATTTTATATTTTGTGCATTCATAAATTTATTATACATAGTATGTCTATTTTATATATAACTAGAGGTTCAGTGTACAAAATTTGTGCATAGGTAGGATCCTTAGCAGCTGCCACCTGCCAGCCAGAGCCTCCCTTTCCCCCACCACCAGCCACTGCTGCCAGCAGGGCAGGGCTGACTGAGGGGAGGGCCCATCGGTGGTTGGCAGGCCAGTTCTGTCTCCTAGTCTAACTCCTGGTTGAACTCCCAGTCAAGGGAACAATTTGCATATTATGCTTTTATTATATAGGATTTTATAAATTTATATTATACTAGAGGCCTGGTGCACAAATTCATGCAAGGGTGGGATCCCTCAGATGGGAACAGAGGGAAAGCGGGGGTGGGGAGGACTGGCCAGCCATGGGATGTTAGTTGTGGGACCACACTCCCTCCTGGTGGCCAGTTTGCATCGGAGCTATCATCTAGTCATCTGGTCGTCTAGTCAAAATGGTAGTTTAAACTTCTATACCCTATATAATAAAAGGCTAAGATGCAAATCAACCAAACAGCTGAACGATCTGTCACTATGACACAAACTGACCACCAGAGGCAGCTGCTCAACATAGGCTCTGTCCCCTGATGATCAGTGTCCTCTCACTGAGGGAGCACTGCTCAGCCACAAGCTGAGCTCACAGGTTATGAATGCAGCGGTAGTGTTAAGATCCTCTCCTGCCTCCACAGCAGCACTAAAGATATCTGGCTAATGGCTTACAGACATCCCCTGAGGGCTCCTGGACTGCAAAAAGGGATCAGTCTGGGCTAAAGGAGCCACCCTCCCCAGAGTACACAAAT
Organism: Lasiurus borealis; assembly: GCA_004026805.1. NCBI lineage: Eukaryota > Metazoa > Chordata > Mammalia > Chiroptera > Vespertilionidae > Lasiurus > Lasiurus borealis. Next base: position 15,881 of record PVJN01033510.1, on the reverse strand, counting down.
CTTGTGCACCGGGCCTCTAGTATATAGATAAGAATGTAAAGTATATGTACCAAGAAAAACACATGAAAATGTAGTTTAAAAGGTAGCTATTTACAATAAAATCCAAAGATAACAACAATCTGGAAATCTAACAAAAGCTTTAAAATACTTCTATAAGTAAAATAATTAAATATATTAAAATGAATTTAAAAATACAAATAATTGGGGAGCTAAATCATACTTAAGAATAGGAAAATATGTAATAGTTTGGTCCTTCTGAAAGTCAGTCAAATGAAAATCAATACAAAATACAATGCTATTTTATACCAATTCAACTGATAAAAATGAAAAAGTGTGATAATACAAAATGTTGGAGACATGTGTCCATAGGAGCTCTTAAACTTGCTCTTGGGAGTGGGATGTTTTGTACAAACTATGGAAAACCCACATTTAAACACTCATGTACCCTAAAAAGAATTTAATTTTAGGCTTGTATATACAACAAACATCTTACATTTATATAGTAGAAGATATGTATAAAGATTCCATAACAGTTTTCTCAAAATAGAAAGAAATATCCGATTTCCATCAAAAGGAATGTATCTGAATCAACTAAAATATATTAAAACAATGGGTTATTATGCCACAGTCAAAACAAATAATTTTCAATGCCACAGATAAATTAAAACAAGCAAAAATTGCTTACAACAGACTATTTTCTGTAAAGTAAAACATAATACTTCTAACATGACAGTATGTACTCTTTAGCTACATGTAAGTGAAATATTTTTAATGAAATAAAAGAAAGAAAGAAGTTTTAAGTCAAGATGAAGAAATAGACAAAGCATTTACCATCTTCCCATACATTACAACAACAATAGCAACAGTAAACAAGACTCTATAATATTACGATGACAATTAAAATATTGAATATTACAAGCAGAATACAAATGAGGTGAGCACTATAATTTTTATATAAGCCCTTTATGCTTCTAGACCAGGAGATAGAAAGAAAAAACTTAGACCGAGCCTGGGCCTTTCCCTCAGTTGAGCAGATGTGGCTGATTCTAGTGAAGACCAGAAGACTCTATTTCATAGAGCATAGTATGAAATAGGAGAGAGGTGTCCAGAGATGGAATTCCAGGAATATTCTTTGAGTACTTATTTGAGAACTAAACATAACATGTATGTGAGGAAGTATACAAGTCCTGGAAAGGAATAACCAGTATGTATTAGAGGGAAGAGAGACAAATGCTGCCAGAGTGGAAACTTCCTGATTCAGGCAGCATACTGGTTAGGATACTCAGAATCTCTTGCTCAACTGTTGGAGAGAAATTAACTTTAGAAAATGCTGCTGTTATGAACATGACCCAGATGGATAAAATGATTGGCAAAAAACTTAAACATATCCAAAATAAAATTTAATAATATTTTTAAACACAAATGTATACTACACTCAGTAATATAAAATCCAAATGATTGATATCCAACTAAAAATTATCAGACATATAAAGATGCAGAAAAACACAACAAAGATCAATCAATTAAAATTGACCTAGAAATGATACAGTAGGCTATTAAAATAAATATATGACTGAATAGCACATGCTCAAGGAATAAAGGAAAGATTAAACACATTAAGAAGAAATACACAATATATAAAAAAGCACACATTAAATTTCAAGAGATGAAAATCCAACATCTGATATGAAAGGTTTACTGGATGAAATTAAAGTATATTAAAACTATTCAGAAGAGAAGAACTTGAATACTTAGCAAAATAAAATATCCTAAGTTAAATATATTAAGGAAAAAAATGATTGGAAAAAATAATAAATACACAGTATCAATGATCAGTTCTTAAAAAAAGTCAATGCATCCAAATATATGTGAAATAGAAGTTCCAAATGTGGATCAGTGATATTTGAAGAAATAATGATTAATCATGTCCCAAACATGATAAAAATTATAAACCCATAGATTCAAAAAGAAAAGACACACATACACACACACACACTCACATAAGTATAAAACCATTATGCAAATTCTATAAAGATTATCATATTCAGCTTGCTTAAAAACAGAGATAAAGCAAAACTTTAAAAAGCAATCAGTTAAAATTACAATAAAACAGAAAATCAGTCATGAAAATCACAGTAAAGCCCTTGCTGCTTTGCTCAGTGGATAGAGCATCTGATCGTGTACTGAAAGATCCCGGGTTTGATTCCAGTCCAGGGCACATGCCCGGGCTACAGGCACAATCCCCAGTAGGGGGTGTGCAGGAGGCAGCCAATCAATGATTCTCTCTCATCATTGATGTTTTTATCTTTCTCTCCCTCTCCATTCCTTTCTGAAATCAATACAAATATTTTTAAAAATAAAGGAAATAATAACACATATCTTGTTGGAAATAAAACATACTAGAATTCAGGGAAGCAAAGTGTTTGAAATATTAAGAGAAGAAAACTATAAAAATAAAAATTTGTACCTAACAAAAATATTTTAAAAATAAAAACCAAATAGCATTTCAGATATTTTAAAAACTGAATTACTTTATCATCTACAGATGTGAATGTCAAGGCATATTAAGGAGAAGGTCTCCAAGCAGAAGGACAATGATTTCAGAAGGAAACATGGACACATGCAAAAAAATGAAGAGCACCGGAAGTAATGGCTACATGGTAAATGTAAGGACATAATTTCATTAAAATAAAATGATGGGTACAGTGCTGAGTTATGGCATCCCAACACTGCTTCCAGAGGAGTATTATAAAGGCCAGCAAGAAGCTGACACTTACATGTCCATTAGGTTGTAAGAGGCCTATCCCTTAGGTAAGAGTGTAGAACACAGAGGAGCTTCCTGGAAGCATAAGGCATGCTGGTTCCTATCAGGGAAGTCCTAGGACTTCAACATCCAGCAGCAACAAGGCTATCCCTGTATAGAATCAATGGAGGTCACATGGAAGTAGGAGCAGTAACTAAAAAATTTTAGACTGGAAAAACACAAGTACCAAAATAAAAAACTCCATAGATATACTCAACAGCAGAATAGAGAGGAGAGAAAAAATAATCTGTGACCTGAAATATAGAATGGTAGAAATCATTCAATCTGAAACACAGGGATATATTTGTGACTGAAACACAGACAGAGCTTCAAGGACTTGTAGAAATATAATGACAACAACTACATTTAACACTCATATCATCAGAATCACAAAAGGAGAGGAGAAAGCTGGGACCATTGGGAGAATAAAACAATACTTAAGTAGTAATGGCTGAAAATGTCTCAAAAGTGGCAAAAGATATACACTTGCTAATTCAAGAAACCAAAGAAGATAAATCTAAAGTATTCCATTCCAAAACACATCACAATCAAATTATTACAAATCTAAAGAGAAAGACAAATTAATTAAAGTGGCAAGAACTTACCATTTGGAGAAGACAATTAGAATGCTAGAAAATGAATTATCAGAAAACCATGGAGATCTGAAGGAACTTACACAATCATTTTGAAATACTAAAAGAAAAATATACGTCAAGTCAGAATTTTTTATCTAGTAAAAATATTCTTAGAGAAGGATAGTCAAGATATTCTCAAATGAAAAAAATAAGAGAACTTGTAACTAGCATCTCTTACCTAAAAAATAATGACTAAATGAAATTATACAGAAAGAAAATTATTAAAAAGAAATCATCTATAATAATAAAAGGGTAATATGCTAATTAGACCAGACATCATTCCAGATATTTTTCTAGATAAACCCGAGATTGGAGAGAAGGCAGGGTCCTGGGTACCTGCCTGCAGCCAGAGCAAAGCCCAGATCCCGAGTGCCTGCCCATAAGGCGCAGCTCCTGCATTGAGTGTCTGCCCCCTGAGAGGGAGGCAGCCAGTGGCGGTGATCAAGGGGTGGGGCTGGCCAGTGGGCAGTGCCAGGCAACCAGCCAAGACAGGTGCCAGTAAGGCTCGTCCCAAATGCCCTGTCTGCCAGTCCACACCAGATGCTGCTTATTGCTGACCCTTACCCATACCCAACATATTAGGAATAGTCTCTTAGATTTAAAAATTAAAACCTAGCAAGGCTACTCTAACACTAAAAAAACAAGATGATGTAGCAATGACATGCATGGACTCTGGCTTACACATTTTATGATCATCCCTGATTCTGACACTTATAACTGTGTGACAAAGCCAGTTACTTAACTTCTCTCTGCTTCAGTTTTTCCACCCAGAAAATGAGGGAAATGGTACTACTGCCTCATAAGGATCATGTTATGTACTACTTTTTATAATCAAGGCAAAAAAAAATGTAGCTGCTCATACAGCAACAAGATGCCTTTCACCTGCTTGAAAAGTATGGTAACTGGTGCATGCAGTGTCCCAGGTGTCAAGAGGATGCAGGCCCTTCTGAGAGACTCCCCTTCTCTGTGCATGAATTTCATGCACCGGGCCACTAATAAGGTATATCAGAAGTCAATATAATCTGTTATAGTCATTTCTAGATTTTATTCTCTAGAAGTAAAACTGTTAGTGATTCAAGAGATTATTATGTAAGATTTTAGAATTTTTTAATATTTGACACTTTTAACAACATGATTTGGTAAAATTAATTCCTAACAAGTTTTTGAACACATATAAATTGTGTACTATTCATAATCTTGAAACTACTCAAAATCTTACACAAGAAATCATGGAAATAAATTTCAATTTTGTACTCATTGGCGTTGACATTTTCTCCACCAATTTCAATTAACAAGTTACTTAACCTATGTTTTCAAAATCAAACAAAAACAAGCAAAACACTCAGTAGCTGAGAACAGAGCTATGAGATGGTGCACCTGAGGTTTTTTTTTTTATACATTCCAGCCCTGCCTGCACCCTCACAATATCTATCCTATATAATAAAAAGCTAATATGCAAATAGACTAAACTACAGAATGACCAGTTTCTATGATGTGCACTGAAAAACAAGGGGCAGATGCTCAATGCAAAAGCTGTCCCCTAATGGTCAGTGTGTTCCCACAGTGGGAGTGCTGCTCAGCCAGAAGCCCTGAGCTGGGCTCATGGCTGGTGAGCACAGTAGCTCTGTGGCAATGCTAAGCCATCAGTCAGACATCCCCCAATGGCTCCAGGACTACAAATGGGCTTAGGCTGGGCTGATGCACCCCCTCCCTCCCTAGTGCACAAGTTTCATGCACCAGGCCTCTAGCCTAGTCTATAAAATGGCTTGAGTGATACAATGCCCTGAATGCTACCAAAATCATAGCAAGAAAATGTTAGAGGAACAGAGACAGTCTCCTCTGCTCCAACGTGCCCTGTGTCCTAATTGACATTCATTTATATATCTAATGTCTCATCATATTTTCACTCATTTCCTTGGGTTAGGCAAGAGATGGAATAACTTTATCTAATGGAATTTATAGTTTTTATGATGTTAGCTTTAGATTGCCTAATTTCCCACCAGAACAGTTATACCAATTTATACTTAATTGATGGTGATTGAGAAATCAGTTTTCTTCAACTCTAACCAGTACTGAACTTTCTCATTATTTTCTATCTCTATTTGACTTACATAAATAAAACCCAGAGAATTATGTCATTAGGTAGTTTGGTTATGTATTTTTCTGTTACAGCTTACATTAAAACTTCTCCAAATTACTAGCTTTTGAATATAAAGTTGTTAAATATTTATATATGAAAGTATAATAGAAATATTTACCAGAGTGTCTTAATATTTAGCAGACATTCATAATCTAAGAAATAAAAATTCAGCACCTCTCTCTTTTTGACTACTGGGTTTCTCTTATCCTTTTACTTTAAACTTCACTTTCTTAAAGAAATTTTCAATATTGACTGGTACTGCATAAGTGAATATACATTATTTATAGGAACTCTAATAACATGTGCTCCACTTACTAATCTGATAGCAATATACAATGTTCCACAGTGATGAAAACTCTAGGATATTGCAAAGAAACTGGTGATAAATTTCAGTAACTCTAACAAAATTTATATTGGATTAAACAATAAAAATGAAAATTATATTTAGTAAGAAACTAAACCATACTCTTTAAGCTGCTTAGCATGAACAATAAATTAGAATAAGATCAAAAGAGAAGTCATAGAAATAAATGACCATAAGATTCTTCAGAAATTCTTGCATTAAAAATATTCAATGAAAATCGTATGAACAGCTACATAAGTGTCTGTGCATACCCACACACATACTTCCACAAAACTCTGAATATTTTCTGCATTGATTTTGTCTTTTGTTTGATAAAACACATCTCCATCTTTCTTATATACTTGATAGCATTTTATATCCAAGTGGCTTAAATATTTATATATTTTTATAACCATTTATTCCCCTATGTATTTAGGAAAATCTTATTTTAAAAATTAATTCATTTTACTTCAGTTACTCTTTTTTTTTCTATCTGTGACTATATTAGTATGTTCAGCCTGAAGTTTTAGTAATCTATTCTGCAAATTCTATTTGTGAAATTGCTAAGTAAGATGTTGTAGATGATTGGCTCAGAAGCATTACTACTCTCAGAAAACATGGCTCTAATTATATTCCCATTGACAGTCCAATTTTAATGTAAAAAAAAGTCTATACCATCTCTTCTATGATAGAGAACCTTGCAATATTTACCAAACAATTTAGGTGACAGGGGAAGAATGAATTTAATTAAAAAATATCTTTGAGCAAGAAATTCTCTCACTTCATTGCTCATCTTTCCAAGAGGTTCATTACTATTAGAATTAAAGTGAGGATATATATTGCAACTTCTGTTTATTCACATATTTATACAGTGGTAGGTTTCCTGCTGCCACAGAAGAATTTTCTTTTTCAGACTCGATTTACTAATAGATATTTGGGAAAAAGGTAACTAGGCAACTCATCCCCACTTAAAGAACTAGGTAACCAGCCCCCAAAGTTCAAATATTCTTAGATAGATAAAGCTTCCTGTGTTTCTAGAAACAATGATCAGTGTCCCACTTCTGATATAACTAAATAATCTTCTATAGAATTTTAGCCCGCTTCAGGTAAAAACTACAAACTCTGGTCATTTTCTATTATTTTTTATTGAGGTAGAGTTGACATACAAAATTGTATTCATTTCAGATGTTAAATATAATGACTCAATATTTATATATTGTAAAATTATGTACAACATTATTCAACATTAATACATTATGAAGTAAGTCTAGTTAACATCTTTCAACATACGTAAGTGCCGACTTCACTCTTTCTTGTTATAGGAACTATTAAGACCTATTCTCTTAACAACTTTCAAATATACAACTCAATATTATTACATATATTACCACCATGTTTACATTATATCCCCATAATTTATTATCTTATACCTGGAAGTTTATACCTTTTGATGCACTTCACCCAAATTTTTAAAAAGAAACAATGACAGTAAAAGTGAATGCCAGCAGACAGATTCTTTCAGTAGTAAAAATATGAGGGGGTGGGCGGTGGAAAAGACAGCTTGAATGATTTCCTTTTTGTAAGGCTTTTAGTCAAAGTTATACGTACACAGATCAACTAACATTTTGATCTAAAATCTAAAATTGTGCAGTACCAGTATTGCCAAGGGTTTGGTGAGCCTGGGGAGCAGGGAGCATGAAAGGGGGAGGGGGTGGCAAAGGATTGAAGAAAAGACAGACAAACAGAGAATTAGCTGGGTCTAGGTGGATCTCCCGTGCCTGCCTAAGGCCACAGAAAAAGACCCAGGAGGCAAGCTGAGCCTTTATTTTATAGCCAGAGGTAAACAAGGTAGTGGTCACCATAGTTACAATGTTCTTGTGAGTTTCACTTGTTTTGGCAGAACTTGCTACACCTCCAACAGCCCATTAGCTACCCAGATAGGATCTAGGGAGCATCATAAGGTCAAGCTTAATTATGCTAAGGTGGCTGTGCCCTCTAAGCTGGGACTTGTTTTGTGGCTTTGCCAAGAGGTCAATCTGAGGCTTAACCCTATATCCACTCCCTACATAAAATATCCACAAGTTGAAGAACCAGAGAACAGAATTCGGATCCCCTAACAGCTGCTTAAAAGTTAATAGGATCCAATAAAAATTAAAACTAATTCCAGAAAGAGGAGAAAGAAATTCTGAAATTTTGTGTATAAATTGTATTCAAATCTGTTTAACTCCTGAACTATATATGCTCTTAATAGCCTCCAGCAAAAGATAAATAAACTAAACTAAACTGAGATTTGAGATACAACATCTGAAATTGAATTTTTATAAGTTAATTGCTTATAAAACAACTAAAATAATGACAAAATTTAAAATGTTTTTGAATGAATAAGCGTACTTATCTTCCACAAACTAACAAAGATAAAAATATGATCCAAAAGTATTCTATATATGAAGAACCAAAAATAATTGACTCATTTTGAATAGAAAAGATAATCCTGCGATGATCCTCATGTTATAATTAGCACATCATTATTTTAAAAGCAACTGTATCACTATTCAAGGATATAAAAACATATTTTCACAATGAAAAATAGAAACTAATGAAAAAAACAATTGAGCCTTGGACAGTATGGCTCAATTGGTTGAGCATCTTCCAGTGCACCAAGAGGTCATGAGTTCAATTACCAGTCAGGACACATACCTAGGTTACAGACTCAATCCCTGGTAGGGGTTGTGCAGGAGGCAGCCAATTGAGATTGATGATCATCTCCTTTTTTCCCTTTCTTTTCCTCTATTTATAAAAATCAATAATCTATACTAATAAAAGGATAATATGCTAATTAGACCATATAGACTGGACAACTTCCACACATCCTTCTAGACTTCCTTCCCTGACAAAGCCATGGTGGTAGAGATAGAGGCAGAGGTGATTAAGGATGACCGGGTCAGCAGGGGATAGCAGTTAGGGGTAATTAGGCAGGCAGGCAGATTGGTTAGGGATGATCAGGCAGGTAGGCAGAGGCATTTAGGGGCAATCAGGCAGGCAGAGGAGAGCAGTGAAGGGCAAAGAGGCTGGTAGCGGGGAGCAGTTAGGGGTGATCATGTTAGCAGGGGAGTAGTTAGGAGTTATCAGGCTGGCAGGGAAGCAGTTAGAAGCAATCAAGCAGGCAGGCAGAGACATTTAGGAACAATCAGGCAGACAGGGGAGCAGTTGGGGGCATCAGACAGGAAGACAGAGGGGTTAGGGGCAATCAGGCAGACAAGCAGGTGAGTAGTTAGGAGCCAGCAGTCCTGAATTTAGAGAGAAATATCTGAATGGCAGTTGGACATTCCTTGAGGGGTCCCATATTGAAGAGGGTGCAGGCCAGGCTGAAGGGCTCGTCCCCCGCCCCCCATGCACTAATCTTGTGCACAGGGCCTGTATCTAGTATTTAAATAAATAAATAAAACCCTGCTTCAGTGCAAAACTTTGTGTGGTTCCCCATTCTTAATTTTGTAAACTATTTATTGGATGCTAAAATTATTGGGTAAAATTAGGAGGAGAAACAGGAGGTTTATAGTCTCAAAGTATATCTCCACAAGATATTCAATAACCCAAGAGACAGATAGCAATTTTACAGTAGAAAAAGTTGACAGATACCACTTTAACCAAGTCAAGTGGGCCACCTGATAAGCAGCATTGAAAAGAACACAGCATAACCTCTTTAGTATTCCTGCCAAGAATGCATAATATGAACCTAATCATGAGAATACAGCAGACAAATCCAAATTGAAGAACATGCAGCAAAATAATACACCTGAACCCTCAAAAATATCAATTATAACAGATAAATGAAGACTGAAGAATAGTTGTTCCAAACTAATGAATGCAAAGATACATGATCCTGGGTGGAATTCTGGACCAGAAAAAATTGTTTTATTTTTCTACAGAAACTATTAGGGGAACAAGAAACAAATTTTGGGTAAAGTAGATTATGTTAAAAAGATACAAAACAAAACAAAAACAAAAGACTACAATTTTATGTATGTTTCCCATTCTTAAGTTTGTAGACCACTCGTGAATGACTGAACTCAAAGTGAGAAAAAAAACCTATAGAGTCCTCATACAAGATGCTAAGATCAGATTTGAGAAACAAGACTGACTTGACAACAGAGCATCACTTCCAAATCACAGACACTAGACAGACTCAAGTAATTAAACAGTAATAATAATAATGATAAAGCTTATGTTTTTATATTAATAAGTTTTAACATGCTTGTAATCAGTTTACCTTATTAGCAATACAAGTTTTAAACAATGAAAGTGTCCTGCCTTATTTTACACAAAATCTTGATTTTAATCTCTAACATTTTCTGCCATATAAACACAAATCATGTAACCTCTAAAGTGGCACTCTCTATCCGAAAGAGATTCAGTGTGTTCAATCAAGATTGTACAGTATTGATGATCAATAAATTATATTTCTTTCTATTATTTTATTTGTTATATAAATATAATGCATGTCATATAATAACCTAATTTAATGGACATTTTATAATAGACACATTTACTTTTTTAAAAGTGTTACTGCTTTACATTTTGTGAGAAAACACACCAAACTCTATGTGTATGCTACATTTGATTGCATGTAAATTATGATATTGAGGGAATAAGATATAATTATCCTGTGATATATTATGAGAGTTCTTTTAGGCGATTACTACATTATGTGTCTCAGGGAAAGAGACTAAAAGATATAGAGTTACTTTTTTTAGTTTAAATATACTCTTTTCCACTATTTTACAAAGCAGTGCTCATCCCACATCTTTGTTTCTGGCAATATATCTGACATTCATATAAGAGATATAACTTTATCAGCTTGACTGATTTTAGTGTCCTTCCACACTCCCTTCTCCCACACTCAAGGGGTGAATGTGTTAGTGACTGGAAAACATTACAAAAAATGGGTGTAACCAATGAAGCAAAATCTCAAGAAGAATAAATCAGAAACTACCTTTAGAGTTGATTCCTCTCACTTGAAATTTTTTTTCTGAAATGCTCATTTGCCCAAATAATTTAGATAATTTTGTAAAATTTATTATTGAATGCTATTTTCATGAAAAAAGTATAAGTATTTTTGTATTATTTATTTACTTATGTTTTAAGACATCATCATGTAAAAGAAGGGAGAACAAATTGAGGAGAAGGTATATTATAGCTCACATTTACTTTAATATTAGGCTTACTTAATATGTGTTCTAAAGGGTTTACATACATTTGTTATTATATACACACATACACACAGAGAGAAAATATTTAATATTATAAAGGTGGGTAATATTAGACTCCTAATTTTATAGATGATGAAATGAAGCACAAAGAGATTTAAATGTGACTTGCTTAAGAATATGTAAACAGTAAATCTACTGTTGAAATTTATTCCTAAGTCCCTAACTGGTATGGTTCGGTGGGTAGAATGTCAGCCTGCAGATTGAAGGGTCCTAGGTTCAATTCCGATCAAGGGCACGTACCTTGGTTTTGGGCACATCCCCAGTACTGTGTTTGCAGGAGGCAGCTGATCAATGTTTCTCTCTCATCAATGTTTCTAGTGCTCTATCCCTTTCTCTCCCTCTCTGTAAAAAAATCAATAAAATATATATTTTAAAAAACAAATTTACTTCTAAGCAGTTTAGTTCATAACCTATATCCTGAATAATTCTATATATTAAGGGAATGTCCTTCATGAATTTAATGTTGACATTCTGCAAAGAGCCTAACTATAAAATTCAACTATTAGCCTCACTAAACCAGACCTCAAATTTCTCTGTTCAGAAAGTCTCTAACATGCTAATAGTCCTAGGATGTCACCCTACCACAACATTGATTAACGACACCAAAAATAAATCTTATTTGAGGACATTATCACTGAATATCTGAGTGCATAAAATTTGATTATTCTAAAAACAATCATCAATGTATCTTTTTTTGATTGCTTGTTATTTAAATATCTTACATTTCTAAATTTGAATTTATATACAGGAAAAGTGAACCATGATAATAAGTGTAAAGAGCTTTTTTATACAGGATTTTTATGGGAAGGAAACTGAAGATGTTAAAAAAAAAACATGACTGTAGTACTATTGGTTAACTTATTAATTAATCCTATATTTGTTAATAATAAAAATTTCCAATATATAATGTAAAATTATAATAATGTATATGGTAACATTCATAAAAGACATTTATGAGTGTCATTGAACAATATTCATTATTTTATTTATGACCAGTCTGAATTTTTTAGTAATTATTTTACACTGACTCCTTATTGTGATCAGATAAAAATCTACCTGAAGCAAATGAAGACAAGTTATAGAACTATCCATATTTAAATATCAAAACCTTTTACAAAGTTATTTTCCCAAAGTAAAACTGGAACACTTTTTCAATGTGTCCAGTATATAATTTGACCTATGTGTTTTATTAAATCCAATTGCCTTTGATATTTCAGATTGCAAGATTTCACTTAAAAATATTTGACCTATGCTACTTTATGTTTCTGAATATATCTATGCATACTGAATCATAGTAAATCATATAATTTAACAATCTGTAAATTTTCCTCTAACAGAAACCCCTCCAGAATCCTATTAACCACAGCAAACCTTTTTTTAATACTTAATTTTTCATACTTTTTGAAGAAACATTTTTTTTCTACATTGAATTGAAAATCATGTGCAAAAGGAAGTGATAGGCAAATATTTTGGAAATTATCTGGTAAGGGAAATAAAAGGTCCATGATCAGTAAAAGGACTTTTGATGACATTTCAATTGAAAATTTCAATTAAAGTGATTGCAATTCCTAACATATCAAAATATTTCTTTCCAGGATTTTCCTGCCACTATCTGTTCTGTCCTAGAGAAGAATTCACCTGCTACTTTTTTGTTATCAGTATCCAACCATTTTCCCTTCCATTTCCTCTCTGGGCAGTTTGCTGGCCCAGTTCAATTAAAGGACAAATCCATTTTAGTCTGCAGTGTAGGAATTATAATGAAGTCAGCTGTCAAACTCCTATCTTGCAGCTGCCCCTCTGTGGGTAATCTGATGGCCACTTGTCAGCTGCTTCACCCAGTCAAACACAGACAAAGGGCCTCTGATGGCCTGCTTTATTCTAATCAATCTACACAGAGGCAGATGTTGAAATCCCAACAGAAAAAGGTATAATTTGATTTAGAATTCAGAACTGCCTTCTCCTATTGATATATCAGATCTCCCTTAACTCGATATCCTTTTGCAACCATGAAGCAAATGACTTTGTGTTTATTTCTTTCCCTCATTCTGGCCTTAAAAATAAAGCTTTAGAATAATAATTGGGGTATAGAACATTGCCCAATGGAACATAATAGAATACAGTAAATTAATTGGTGTCTCAAGGTGGAAGAAATCTAGATGATGTGGATTTAAGGTGATTTTTAAATATTTCTAAGTGAGCCAGAAGAATAACGGCTGCTCATTCTAATATCATTTTATTCTCGACAAGAGTGGATATTAGAGAAAAAAAATAATTCAATTTTTTTCTAGAATAATTAGGGAGAAGACAAAAAGCAAAATTGGATTGAGAGAAATAAAGAGAATTGATATAATTATTGTTTTCCATTTCTGACCACAAAGATTATAGTGAACTGCTTTCTTAATGCAGCATTTCTTTTTTTGTAAAGAATAACTGAAATCAATATACATGTTATGAATAATTATACTCAAAACTTAAAAAATATGTGCTATTTATTACACAGTTGCTAACTCAGTCACTCTCTGATTATAGCAGTTATATATCCTAACTTCTTGAATAAGACACACATTATTTAGAAAAATTTAGTGTCAAACAAAACACTTTGTCATTTTATTATTAATATCTACAGTTTCCATTTGTAATGTCTTTCTGAAGGTGGTAAATTTTTCTTGATATTATTCAAATATTGAGTACATGAAAGCAATTATTTTGGAAACACATAACCATAAAATAGATTGGAGGATCCAGATCATTTATCTTACCATCTGCTTAAAAGGGGAAATAGAAATATTCATGATTGCATATTTGAGATTCTTTTTTATTAAGACTGATGTCTTTTTCACGCCAAGTCCTGCTATATTTATTTATTAAATCAGATTCATTTTAAGCATTTTGTTTATATTAATTTTGACTCAAGTTATCAAAATGTAAACTTTATTTTTATTAGATCTTTAAAAATCAACATAACATTGAAATTCTGACATAAAAAACAATATATTTGCTTCACATATCAAATTGCTGAAAAACATTGTTCAGTGGGTTGGTACTAACTTTGCAGTGTTTTTTTAATAATTATATCAAGCATCAATATATTTCAAAGAAGAGAATGATATTCTAGAATGAAGCTCTGCCCCAAGAATTTTAGTTGCTGATAAAATTGTTAGAAGGTAAGACTAAATCTTTGGTGGCAAAACATTCAATGACATTTAATAAGAAAAATCTCAGCCAATACTAAAAGAAATGAGCTGTTATAAAAATCTGTGTTTTTTAAAAAAATTGGAATTCCATACTGGAGTGTTATTTTCATATTAAAATAGTTTCAGTGAATGCTTTCCTGTGTTTGAAGATCAAGATGGTGTGTGTGTGTGTGTATTGCTGTAAGAATGATAAGACTTTGATGTAAAGAAATAAAATGAGAGCATAAGTAGGTATCTGACATTCCTGGTAAAATCAATTATCTGCCTATCTTTTGTCTGGCCCCTGAACACAGCCCTAAAGTTGATTTGTACTAAGAGAAGAGTAGGCTGTCATAAAGATAAGAATGAAAGCTTATAACTGCCTTTGGGTTTGTGTATAAAATGGCAGTTTCAGGATGGGAGGAGGCTAATCTAGCCTGTAGTTTCTGTGTGTAATCTTACATTTGGAACTAAAAAGGAGATCTTTAAACTCTGAGATAACTGCCAATACAAAAAATCGTATAAAGGTTTCTTTGCTTATTTAAAAAAATATTTAGGGAAGTCAACCTTTTTTCTATGTAAGTTGTTCACAAAGTTTGAGAACTCTGGGAATCCATGAGAGCCTTTCATGGTATCTGTAAGGTCAAAATTACTTTCAAAATATACTAAAGTTCAACTTCCCTTCCTATTTTCCTATAAGAATAAAGTAGAATTTCTAGACAATTAGTGAAATGTTCACTGTGTATTCTGTTTTATAAATTTCTTAATTTTAATTTCTAATATAGTAAATAGATATAACCTAAATACACAAAAGCTCTTTGAGAGCCACAATCATTTTGAAAATATTGCTATAGATTGAATCGTGTGCCACCAAAATTCACATATTGAAGGCTAACCACAAATGTGACTGTATTTGTAGTTAAGGGTTTAAGAGGTAAATAAGATTAAATAAGGTCCTAATTGGCAGCCTTATAAAAAAGAGATGAGGGGGCATCTCCCTTTCTCTCTTCTCTCTCTCTCTCTCTCTCTCTCTCTCTCTCTCTCTCTCTCTCTCTCTCTCTCATTTCCACACACACACACACACACACACACACACATTCAATCTCTCTCTCTCAAGGCCAAGTGAGAACTCATGGTGAAGGCAACCATCTATAAGCCAGAAAGAAAACCTTCACTATGCAGGTCCCAACCTCAGACTTCCAGTCTCCAGAATATGAGAAAAATAAATTTCTGTTTTGTTTTTGTTTTTTAATGTACTTTATTGATTTTTTCACAGAGAGGAAGGGGAAGGGATAGAGAGTTAGAAACATCGATGAGAGAGAGAGACATCAATCAGCCGCCTTCTGCACTGGGGATGTGCCTACAACAAAAATACATGCCCTTGACCAGAATTGAACCTGGGACCTTCCAGTCTGCAGGCTGACGTGCTATCTACTGAGCCAAACTGGTTTTGGCTAAATTTCTGTTGTTTAAACCACTAAGTCAAAGGAACTTCAATATGTAATTCTGAATAGACTAAA
>PVJN01033509.1:0-23392 GCA_004026805.1 Lasiurus borealis | reverse complement strand
ATATATAAAATATAAATATATTTATATATATATAATTTATACATACACATATGTCTATAAGTTAAACCATAAAGAATCAGTTCATTAAATAACATAGCCACCAGATAGAACATTTTATAGCCATTAAATCACATTTATGTAGACGATGAGGCAATTGGCTTAATACCTATAACATAACGTTCATTTAAAAAGGCACAAAATTTTATGTCCAACTTGGTAAAAAAAAATACACATATAGGGACAATCAGGGGAAAGTGGAGAATTTACGGTTAACTCTCTCTTTCAAAACTTTCTATACCATAATTTCAAATTTAATTGTTTTATATTTTTTCAAATTCCAGTTTCCTACTTTTGTCAGACTTTGAGGAGCAAAATGAGGTAAAAGATGCTGTTTATTAACCCAATAATGGTAACTAACTGCCCGGCATGAGCTGTGGACTTGTGTCAGGAAAGGGCCACTTACTTGCATCTCGCTCTGGAGGAGGAGGTGGGGCCCTCTGTCCCAGCCGAGCACTGTCCACCGGCTGCACCTTCCCCTTGGGGATGCTAAAGATGTCACGCAAGTCCTTTCTTTGCCTGGCTTCTTGGAGAGAACTCTCAGAAGATTTGTCTTTGAGTCTGAGGGAGGAAAAGAAGGCGATTTTCCTCTTGGGACTCCTAGAAGCATCTGGGAAGGTCTCCTGCAGACTCACTTTCTCCAGGAGTTTGGGAACATCCTCCATCTTGCTGCAGGGTGGGGACGCCAATGCAGCACACATCTTGGAGGGCCGGTTGGGCAAACTGTGGGTGCGGAGGGCAGGGTCGGGAAGGCCAGGGCTGGAGGAGGGCTGGGCAGCCCTGACAGGCGGGGTGCCCAGGGAGAAGAAGGCCGAGGCCCTGCTGGCCATGTCTCTCCCCGGGGACTGCTGGTCCCCGTCTTTGTTGCTGCTGGGTTTCCGAAGGCTGAAGGAGCGCGTGCAAGCTTGCGGCTGGCTGGTGGGCAAAGCCGAGGATTCTGGCTTGGCCCAGGCCTTCCTGCCGCCTTCGGAGTTGGAGAAGAGGGGCTCCAGGAGGGACTTTCGGAGGGCGTTGGTAATGAGCTTGAGCGGGGAGCTGGGTGGAGCCAGGCTTCGCTCTCCTAGAGTCCTTTCAGCGGGGGTCCCCCTCTTCTCCGGAGCCTCTGCCTGAGCCGGCAGGGTCTCTCTCGCCGCCCGAGGGAGCACCAAGGGGCGCACTGGCTTCAGCACACGGCCTCCTCTACCCTTCTCGGCCCCGTTCTGGGAAGGCGGTGGCCCGGCTTCCGGGCGCGAGCTCTGGGGGTTGAAGTCATTCCAATCCAGCAGCTTGCTCTTCTGCTCCTGCGTGAGGGCCAGCTTCTTCAAGCCCAGCTTCTTCTCCTGGGCCAGCTCGGACCCACCCTCCGCTCCCGTCTGGGACTGGGGGTCCGGGTGCCCTTCTCCCGAGCCCTTGGGAGCCTCAGGAGACAGCTCTGGCTCTGGCGAGCACCTGCCCTTCCCTGCAATGGGGTGTGGGCCGTTGTGGGTGCCCCCGGTGTCCTGACAGCCAGCGGAAGCCAGCGCTGCAGGGCTGGGGGGCCTGGGGCTGGCGAGGCCCTCTCCCCCGGGCCTCACCAGGCAGAACTCTGGCCGTTCCAGCATCTGGCCGTGCGGCAGGTACAGAGGGATCTCGCTGGGTACTTCTTGGACTCTGGCTCGCCTCAGAACGATGGGGATGGAAGGACTGAAATGACCTATGGAGACCTGCTGGGCAAAGCACAGCCGTGATTTCAAAATTGCCAGCATGTCTTTGGATGGGGAAGGCACACCTCAGTCTACGGCCCCTCCCTCCCTGTCTCCAGTGGAAGAGAACTCATCCTGGAATGACTCATTTCTGAGGGCAGCTCTTTGCTCAGATGGCTACCTGGGGCCTGCTGGGGTCTGCCTGGAGCCCCTGCGTCAGCATGGGCCAAAGGCTGTTCTGGGTCTTGGGTTAGGTGGGTGGGAAGCCTCAGGTGAGGCACGGGCACTGACCAGCTCCTGGGCCCGTGATGGTCGGGCGGTCAGGCACAGAGGGGCAGGATGGCCCATGGCTTGCTCAGTCATGTCCCAACTAACGGGCACCTGCCACCCACAGGGGTGCTCCTCCAACTACCCGAAACTCAGGCTTCTTCCCCAGTGTGGCGCCTCCTGAAGGAAGGGGAGAGCTACCCTTCAGGGGTGGCTGTGGGGCAGGATGGCCGCCAGGACCTTCCAGTGCCTTTTCTAAGCCTGACTCCTGCCCGCACGACTGGAGAGTGGCCGTTTCCAGCAGGCAGGGCCAGGGCCCTTGGCAAAGGGAGACTTCGGGGCCCTAGGAGCTCTGGCCCAGGGCAGGCACCGAGAGCAGCTCGGTAAGCGCATGCACCCGGTGTGCCGTGCTCTCTTGTCCCCGGGGCCTGGAGCGGGTCTGGCAGGTCAAGAGGCCTGACAGATGGACTCCTGGTGAAGGAACGATTCCAAACCTGTGTTTTTGGTGATGTCATTTTCAAGTCCAGGGAAATGCTGCCTCGGAGGTTCTCAGCTCCTCCCTCAGGCACCCTAGGGGTTATGACCCCAGCACGCCCTGCCCTCCCCTCTCCCTGCAGCTGCCGGCTTCTTAGCACCTGGGGAGGACCTCCAGGGCCCAGCATACGTTCTAGCATCTCTGCACCCCACAGCCCGTAAGGTTTGCTGAGTGAGCAGGCCAGTGGTGATGCCTAGGGGAGCGGGGTGGGGGGAGGGGGGGTTGGAGTGGCTGAGAAGCAGCAGGTGAGCTTCTATGGAGGGGGCCCTGGCTCTGCGAGTGGGGTGCCCTGAAGGTGCTAAGTGTGGCAGTGGGAAGAGCAGAGGCAGCTCAGGCTCCTGCCTGGGCGGGGCGCTGAGGGGTGCTTACCTGAGGTGGGGGGGACCCCCCCAGAGCACTGCCTGAGGAGGACGCGGAGGAGGATGAGGCAGAAGACAAGGAGGAAGGAGAAACGGAAGGGGACGCTTCCTTTGGAGGCGACACAATTCTTGCGTTGTTCACGGGCACGGGACCTACCAAGGAAAGAGTGCGCTCTCCGTTACAGGGGCTCCGGCCCCATTTCCTCATGGACAGAGGAGGCCGTACTGATGCCCGCCCCCCCTCCGTCCAACTCTGTAAATGCGGGTGGAGGAAGACGTCAGGGTGCATTTGGGCCCTGATGCCACGGCCTGGGGCTTGGAGGGACCGGAGTAGACGTGGCAGCGCCCTGGGGGAAGGGGTGCCAGGGAGGGAAGCCGAGGAACCGTGTGCCTCCCACCCATGTGAGAAGACTCCCGCGTGATGAGCCAGGAAGCCTGGGTGTTTCTTAGAAAGGGGCCCAGCCGCTAAGGTCCCCCTAAAGCCAGGCTGGAGGCCGGGCTCAGCCTGCAAACTTCCCGGGGCCCCTGCCCACGGCTGCGACCATCGAGGGCACAGGCAGGGCGGGCGCCACTGCTCAGGAAGCACTCTCCTCCCTCCCCATCGGAGGACGCGGTCAGCCCGAGGGTGTAAGAGACACAGGAGGGAGGTTGTCCTGAGCATCCGCTCCTTTGCAGCACATGGAGTGAGGTTCGTGCCAAGCTCCTGTGGGTCAGGGACGGGTCCTCGCGGGGGACGTGCTCAGAGCAACATGAGGAAGGAGGGCGGCCGAGGCCCAGCCTGACTCTGAACGGGGAGCTGCAGGCAATTAGGACGGTGACAGCAGAATCCTGACAGCTGGGGCCTGTGAGGCAATCCCTCGTGAGTGCACACATGCTCAAGGCGCGCAAGCACACACACTCACACAAACACACACATGCACACTCATACACACACACACACACTCACATGCACACTCACATGCCCACTCACACACACTTACACCCTCACACACACACTTACACCCTCACCCTCACACTCACACCCCACACACTCACACATGCACACTTACCCACTCACACTCAAACCCACACACACTTACACCTTCACACACACACACCTTTACACCCTCATACTCAGACACACACGCACGCACAGTCACACAAACACACACACATGCACACTCATACACACACTCACACACATACTTACACCCTCACCCTCATACTCACACGCCCACCCACTCACACATGCACACTTACACACTCACACTTAAACCCACACACACACCTTCACACACATACTCTTACACCCTCACACTCACACACACTCACACACACACACACTCGCACACACACTTGCACCCTCACACTCACACACACATTCACACCTTTACACACACATACATTCACATACTCATACACTCACATACACACACATGCACTCACACCTACCCACATGCATGCACACACTCACACAGACTCACACACTCTCTCTCTCTCTCTCTCTCATACACACCCCCCCACACACACCCCAGGAACCTGAAATCTAAAACTGTAAGCATTTTGTTCCACATTGGGCCACCTCAGTAATCTCTCACAGGGGCTCCGTTTCTGCCTTCCCCACGCAGCTTCTGACCTTTGGGCCGGGCCAGCTTTTCCTCGAACCCTCCCACTGTCTCCACTACCTACTCCTGCGGCTCCTGCTGACCCTCGGGGTGTCCAGACCTCAATTTCAGCTCCCTTCCTAACTCAGCACCATCCCCTGGCCTCACTTTCCCCCAAGTTTTGGGGAAGAGGCCCCGCTTCTGGGACCCCTCCTCCCCCAGACGAGGCCAAACCCAAGCCCTGAGCAAAGAGGCAGTCAGTCCTCTGAGACCCACTCTCACAGCGGACCGCACAGGGGCCCAGTGTTCCCTCCTGCTCTCACATGCAGCTAACTGCCACCTGTCAGAGCGCATCCGGCCCGGGCGCTGAGAAGGTGGCCAGCACACACGCACGGTCAGCGAGTCCCCAAAGGGAAGCCTCCAGAAGCATCAGGGGGAAGGTCACTCAGGGGAACAGAGCTGAGGTGACGGGAAGGAGCTGCTGGGGAAAAGGACCGCCGGCTGCCAGGAGCGGCGCGGGGGAGGCTGCTGGCCTCATACCCAGCCCCCCTCTCAGCCCAGGGACCTCCATCCCAGCCCACAGTTAGATGGTCCGAGCCTAAAAAGGCAAAAGCTGTGAGTCAGTTGTTGCCTTGTTTCCTGGCTCAGCTTGCCAAATTCCTGCCAGATTCCTTCTCCTCCTCTTCCTCGCCCCCTCATTCTCTTCTCTCTGCCACCTCCTGAGTCAAACGCCCAAATGTGTCTCCACGTCCCCTCCGCTCAACACACTGCCCCTTTGTTCTCCTGGGGAGCCCTCCCGGAACCTTCTGACACAGAGCCAGGGACAACTTGGCTTGGCTGTCAAGAAAGCTGGGGGTGCACAAGGTCATGACCTGGGAGCTGCTCCCTCTCCCTCCCCCACCTTTCTCTAATCCCCACCCTCAACCCAGCTAGTGGGGTCTCTCCCTGCACACTTTCCTCTGCACTGTCTGCAGGAGAACGTGGGGAGGGCTGGACGAGGTGGAGTTAACAGAGCACCCGCCATTCCAGCTGCTGCTTGGGGGTCAAGGGTGGCTGCACCGGAGAGGAAGCTGAGGCCAGAGCAGAGCTGAAGGTGACAGGAAATACACGGCCCCAGGTGGCTGATGTCTTGGGGTTCCCTCAGAAAATGGAAAGGGGAGCTTGGAACCCCACCTCCTTTATATCCATACCAGCTGCCTGTCACTGAGCAAGTTTCTTAACCCTCAGTTTCCTCAAGAAATCTACTGCTGTGTCGGGGAAGGCTGAAGGGATAAAATGAGATAGAAGAGGTGCCTAGGGCAGGATGCAAACATCACCCAGAACTAGGAATTCCGTCCCTCTCCCCATGCACATGGGTGGTGTCCAATCAAAACACTGCCTAAACGCTAACCCTCACGGACCCCGTAACTCCTCCTCATCAACTCAGATCCCGCTCTGCTGGCTCTTTCTTTTCACTAACACCTGGCCTGGCCCAGGCAGGGCTGCCCTGCCCTGTGCAATGGGGGTTGATGAGCCTGGATTGCAGCCCCACATTCCGCTTGGACTAGTGCCTCCTCTCTGGGCCCTCCGGCATCCATGACCTTTACCCTGGACCCCAGTGGTCATTCTGGTGAACAAGGCCAGCTTCTGGGTGGAGGGGGGGGTTTGCTGAGGGCAATCACACAGAACCAGCCTTTTCGGGGCAGTGAGTGGACAGAGGAGGTGGTGGCCCATGTTCTGCTCCCTACTATAGAACCAGCCTGGCCCCTTGGCGTTTCCTCCTGGGCAGAATGAAAATGACCAAACAGACAGCTCTAGTGGCTTCTGGCTCTGTGGATTTTTAAAAAGACTGGGACCGCAGGGTGCAGCTTCCCAGGATTTTGCAGTCAGGCCCTGGCTCAAATCCTCCCAAAGTCTTGGAGCGCCCTCTAGGCGTGGCAGCCTGAACAGGCCTAAACCCAGGTGCTTCGCTTCATTTGTTCCTGCCCTTGGCCCAGCCTGCTTGTTCCCTGGTTTGGTCATTCATTTGTTCACTCTTCATTCACAAGTTCGTTAATTCTTTCTTTCACCCATCCATCCATCCATTCATCCATCCATTCAAGAAAGACTTGGTGCCTTTGAGTCAGGTTCATTCGAGGCACGAGGCCCACAGAAACGATTTGAACTCCAGGCCTGCTCTCTGGTCAGCGTTACCTAGACCTGCTATTGCCGGCTTACAAAAGACAGGGCTGAGGTCTCCAGGCTGTGCCTCCTCCAGCAGCCTGGCCTGCGGGAAGGTCCCCGCGCCAGACTCCCAGCTCTCAGGCCAGACTGGGAACTCTCAGGCAAGGAGCATCCCCTTCACTGGTGGCACGCAGCACAGTTGGCAGGAAGCACTGGGATGGAATCTTCACCCAAAGGGACCCACCCATGGATGAAGAAGTCCCACGACAGCAAGGGGTTGTGGTGGGGGAGTAAATGCAATGGCTTGTGGGAAAGGCCTAGCCCCGGTCCCTAAACATTATTTGGCTCCTTCCCCCTCATGTTCACTGCCTGAGGCTGAGGTTGATCCAAGAGTCATTTTGGGGCGTCCCAGGTGAAGTACCCTGCCCAGGTGTGCAGCCCTGACCCAGCTCCAGGGGCACCCATGCCCCAGCCTGACCCGAGGAGGGGCTGCAGGGATGGGGGCTGCTGGGAGGATGACTCACTGGCCAGGAGTCGGCACTGACTCAGAAGGAGGGAGTCAACTAAATGAGCACTATGTTCCAACTGCAACAGCGTTTCCTTTTTAGAAACCCTTGTCTAACCCAAGGCTTTCCAGGTTCCATCTCTCCTAGAGCAAGGCCCAGAGAGGGTGGGTGGGGCAGGAAGAGGTGGGAAGCAGTGAGGAACTTGGAATCAGAAGAGTGCCTGCCCCTCTCTCAGGCTCGGAGAGGGAATCGCAGTTCTGCAATAGCTGCAGCCCAGGGATGCTGTGCAATCCTGTGTGGTAGCTGCGCCCCCTAGTGGGAGCCTGCTGCCTTGGCATCCACCACAGGCCCTGGTCCTCACCCATCCCGCTCTTCCCTGGGATGCAAGGACCACAGCCTGCTCAGGAAAAGGACAGGGCACGTGAGTATGCATGGCTTTCCTCACTGCGCTGCCCCTGACTGTCTGAACTTAAGCTCTTCGTTCTTAATTTAAGCCCCCAGCCCAACTCTGGGGCGCCGAGTCAAAACATACAGCGACCCTGGGCCTCTGTGTCCTCAGCGCTTTCAAAAAGTTTGGAGCTGTTGCCATAAGGCCCCTCCCAAGTGTAACTGAGTCCTCAGGCTCCATGACTCTGGACTGGGGAGTCGAGGGGGAAGGGGTCCCAAATCCCTCAGGAAATGCTTCCTCGAGTCAGCAGCAGTGGAAATAGGGTCAATCTTTGCGATTTCTTTCCTTGCCCCTCACATCCAAGAGGCAGGTCAGAGGTCGTGAGAGGAATGAGGACAGCTGCCGCTGAGAATTAGAGGATTCTCTCGCGCCCCCCCACCCCTGTCCCCTACCTCCTACCCCACCCCCATCCCCACCCAGCCCCAGAGAACCCATGACTCACTTGACTGGCACTTTCTTCTCCAGCTCTGGTATTTGCTGAGAGTTGCGGATTGGAGGCTGCTGGCCCTCTGCAGGGCTGTAGTGGAAAAAAGCAAGGCAGGGAAGGTGGGAAGGGAGGAAGAATCTGTTAAACATGTCAACAAAAAGGGGGAGGGGTGCTCTCCTATGGGCCATTTATCAACAGTGAATTGGCTAATGATCATAATTGACTACACCCTCCTGACTCCCCACACACCTCCAGCTTCTCATTCACTCATTCATCACATGTTTATGGAGGCTCTGCTATGGGACAGGTCCTGCCACCTTTTAGAAAATGCCTCAGATTCTGAGCCATCATTCTAAATGGCCCATCATTCACCTAAATATGTGTACATGTTTATGTGCCTACATGTATACACATATACACATACCCATACACACACACACACACACACACACACACACACACACGTGTGCACGCTTGTTTTTAGCAGAGCAGCTCCTCAGAGCTCAGGTCTCACAGCAATGCAGCCTGGAAGCTTCAGGAGCTCTGTCCACTCCCCCTCCCCTCAGAGCCCTGCGAACCCTCTGGGCACCAGTTCTAACTGAATCTCGGCAATCCATTGCCATGAACATCCTCTTGGCCTCGGTTCCAATGGAAACACTTCAGGAGGCTGTGAACTGTGCCCTGAGGACCCTCCGCCCAGCTGAGCCTTAAGGATTAGCTGAGCACAATGTCTGTCACCTGCAGAAGAGAAAGCCCACCGGGGGCTGACCCCCAGATGTAGCCAGGACTCCAGGTCTCTGGGGCGGCTCCATCCCAGCCTTGAGAGAAAGAACGGGGTGATGCCTGAATGCACACACCGGTGGGAGTGATGGGGCTTGTGAGGAGTGAGGGGAAGGCATGAATGCAGGCCTCGCTGAGCCCAAGGCCTCTCGGTGTAGAAAGTCCTGGATTCCACCCTCACTTCTTGCCAGTGCTGAGCTGGGTGGCGACTCACACCAGTCAGGCCGCACAGCACAGGTGTCCACCGCTGCCTGGGGTCTTCCTTCCCTCAGGACAGCCCCTCCGATCCTGGCACCCTCCCGCCCTACTCCACTTGGAGACCCTGTGAGCCTGCTCCTCTGAATGGCGAGCCCCCATCCCAAAGGCCTGTTTTCAACCACTCCTATGCATTTGTGGGGGGCCTGTGTGGACAGGCGCGGGGTGCAGTCTCCTCATCTCCCCACGGTAGGGTGAACAGGCTGCCTGCAGCCTGGGTCCACTTCTTCTCACCAAGCACAGGCCGGCGTTTCCGAGGCTGCGAGTTTCCCACCAGGAGTTTCCTCTGGCACAGCCACATCCTGCTGACCAACGTCAACCCCTCAGTCCGCTCACGGAGAAGCCGCTCAGAGGGGCCTGACCGCGAGGCTCAGTGGCTCCATGTGTGGGGCTCAGCCCTCCCGTGTGGGAGCATCTGGGCGCTGACATAAAATGCAGACACGGGGCCCCACTCCAGACCCACTGCATCTCAGCCTCTGGAGGTGGGAGGGCAGAAATGTGCCATTGAAACCGGGTTGTGAGAACTACCACACCAGGCGTTTTAGGGGAACGGCACTGAGCGTGTTCTACGGCCTCGATGGTGCGGGGCTTAAGTTCCATTTCAGCCCATCCCCTGCCGTGCGCTCCAGGCTAGAACCCTGAGGCGGCAATAGGTTCCTTGGGAGAGCTGAGGGCGTCCTGGTTGGTGGTAATAGAGAATAAAAATTATCTATTTCTTTTTTAACTCATGCAGCCAGGACATTCAGAATCAAATTTATGATTCCATGAGAGCAACTGTTGAGGACACGTCTTCCTCTCTGGGGTCTCCACCCCGCTCATCTGGCTTTGTTAATCCTGATCTTGAGTTGTGAAATAGCATAAAACAACCCTGTTTGTCATTTTTTGTCCTTCATATTTTAATGCTTTTCCAGTTCTAAAGACTGATCTTAATTTTGTGACTATAGCATGGAAGATCCAACGTTATCTTTTTTTTTTTTTTTAATTATCAGGATTATAAAGCTATGATAGAATAGCTACACTCCAGACACTGCCGAGGTACTTTAAAATGATCATGTTTTGTGTTTGTAGATGAACACTGACAATAATCCAAATACACTGTCTGTCATTGTTAAGTGTAGAGTTCAGTGGCGTTAAGGACATGTGTATTGTTGTGCAACCATCCCCCTCCCCTCCATCTCCAGAACTTGTCCCGCACCCCAAACTGCAGCCTTTTACCCTTAAACAACAGTTCCCACCCATCCTCTTCCCCAGCCCCTGGCAGGCCCCATCCTACTTTCTGTCTGTGAATTGGACTAGTCTTGGCACCTCATAGAAGGGTAGCTCCTACAGCACTTGTCTCTCTGTGTCTGGCTTATTTCACTCCGTGTAGTGACTTCGATGTCCCTTCACGCTATTGCACTTTTTTCAGGCTGAAGGACGTTTCACGGCGTGGCTACAGCACACTTTGTTTCTCCCTTCACCTGCGGACGGGCAGCCAGGCCGTTTCTTCCGTTTGGCGGCTGTGAATAATGCTGCTGTGAGCAGTGTGGTGGACACCCCAGGATTATTTTAAAAGCTCCGCCTGGTCCTTGTCCAGCGTTTTCTTGCCTCGCCTCTGAACCATATATCCGGGTGAGATGGGGATGAGTAAAGCTCCCTCAACACCCACAGCACGGAGCCAATGCTACACTATCTGGAACAGCGCTGGACTCACCACAACCAGCAGCACACCTCACATGCCAATGTGGTTTGCCTCGCCACGATCAAAACCAGGATGGATGAAGACGAAGTCGACAGAAGATTGCCTGAAAGTCATGCAGACTAGCCACTTCTCTGCCTGTTCTATTCTTTATTCTGGCATTAAACTGGATGGTCAGGAACAAAGTGCTCTGGCTGCACTTCCTTGTTCTCTCAACCAGTCCCCTGGGAGAATCACGCTTGCTGAGCCAGGCCTTCTTCACCTGCCAGCCAGGGAGGCGGAGTGAAACAGCCTCGGGAAAAACTGTGGCTGCCTCTTTTTTGCAGAGCCATTGCTTAAGGCATGATCTAAGGCACCTTTCAGTGTCATCTATGTGACATGAGCTGGGAAATTTCTAAAGAGTGAAGCATTAGAGAAAGTGGTACCTGCTCTGAGACTCATGGCTGATGCAAACCAACACAGTTTTCCCCCCTCGTGAACAATGAGAATAAAAATGATCTATTTCCTTTTTAACTCATGCAGTCAGGACATTCAGAATCAAATTTATGATTCCATGAGAGCAACTGTTGAGGACCATGGTCTTCCTCTCTGGGGTCTCGACCCCCTCATCTAGTTTTGTTAACCCTGATCTTAAGGCTTTATCTTTCATGTATATAAACAGATAATTTTGTGTTACCTTTTTCTGGTAAGTTGGCTAAAATCCCCTAGTAACTGAGGAGAGAGGAAAAATGGAGGGAAAGAGGGAGAGGCAAGCAGGCTTTGTAGGGTGTGTGTGTGTGTGTGTGTGTGTGTGTGTGTGTGTGTTTAGGGAGAGAAAAATTCTTGTAGTTCCCGTGTCCATGTAACTTTTTTTCTTAATATTATTTCTTTATGGATTTCAGAGAGGAAGGGAGAGGGAGAGAGAGAGAGAATCATTGATAGGCTGCCTCCTGCACACCCGGTAGTGGGGATCGAGCCCGCAACCCGGGCATATGCCCTTGGCCAAAATCGAATGCAAGACCTTTCAGTCTGAAAGCTGATGCTCTATCTACTGAGCCAAACCAGCTAGGGCAGGCTTTGTATTTATTGATGAGGAGGCTGGAGCCCAGGGAGACACAGGGGCCGACCTAGGCCAGGCAGCACCCAGACAGAGGCAGGCAGCACCCAGCTGAGCAGAGCGCAGCACTTGTTGCTCAGCAGGAGGTAAGCCTTTCTGGAAGCACCAGAAATGGCACTGAGCAAACGTGTCCTTTTTAGAAACAAGCTCCCGTGGGAGGGTAACCTCAGAGTTTACAGGATTGTGGCCTCAGCCTCGGTCTTTCTGATCTACCACTTTCACGGGGAAACCATGCCTCTAGGACAGTGGTCAGCAAACCATGGCTCATGAGCCACATGCGGCTCGAGAGCCACGGTTTGCCACTCGGTTGACTAATGAGTTTGCCAACCATTGGACTAGACTAAATGTTATGGTGTAGTTGAAGGTTGTGAGGATTAGGCAATTGTGGTATATTATGTGCAAAGAGATAAAGAGTAGGCCTAGGGCAGCGGTTCTCAACCTGTGGGTCGCAACCCCTTTGGGGGTCGAACGACCCTTTCACAGGAGTCACCTAAGACCATCGGAAAATGCAGATATTTACATCACGATGCATAACAGTAGTAAAATTTCATGGTTGGGGGTCACCACCACATGAGGAACTGTATGCAAGAGTCTTGGCCTTAGGAAGGTTGAGAACCACTGGCCTAGGGGAATATTTCTAGGTCCCGGTGCCAATTCCACACGCAGCCACCAGAGGGCAGTGCAGGGCAGATAGAGCTCCCTTTCCTCCAGGGCCACCAAGGCCCTGGGTCTCCTAGATGCAAGTTTCTATTGGCCTGTTCTTTCCACCCAGAGGACTCCCCTTGCTTTTGGCAGAATCAAACCACCCATTCAAGGCCACCTTGATTGCAACAAGGACAACTTCTTTCTAGTGTGTAGAGGCACCCAGCTTTGGGCTGCACTGCTCACTAGCTGGGAGACCTCAGAAGGCAGGCAGTCCATTTGCTCACCTGCACCCTGGGCTTCATATTACCTCCAGGGTTATCTGAGGATGAGTGGGGCCCTGCATGGGAAAACCCCTGCCTTCCAGGCACCCGGTGAAAGTGCTTCTGTTCTCATGTAGGTTGATTTGCTGCGTGTCACAAGGCCCAGCATGGCCCTGGCCCTGTGCTGCCTGCCCCCAAGTAGCCACAGGGAGGCTGTGCTACCTGAGACTGTATGGGGTCCAACAGCAGCAGAGCCCACCTCTCTTCCTTGCTTCCCCCCAGCACCCCCCACACACACCCAAGGAGAAGCAAAAGAGGCAGAAGGAGTCTACTCCAGGCAAGAGAGCGAGAGGCTTTCTATCTCTGGCTGCCGGTGACACACAAAGACAGCTGGGCCCCGGCACCTTCCTATGGGAGATTCCCATGATGAAGGAGATGGGCCTGGGTCACCCACACGAGCACCCAAGTCCCTTAAAGTCCCAGCCCCACTGCCTCTGAGCCTGCGGGTCGTATCTCCTGTTTCAGGGTCCTCCACAGGTAAAACTGGCTGTGGGGTCTGCTCCTTCTCCCTGTCCCAGGACCCAGCAAGCCTGTCCCCGGGCAGGCAGGCTCTCTGCTCACCATGCAGAGCTCTGGGCTCCTCGGGGCGCTGTGCAGAGGCCACCATGCTCAGGGGCTCCCTCAGGGAGCTGTGGCGGCTGAGGGGCTCCAGCGGGGATAGGGGGTCTGGCTGCTGGGGTCTCTCCTCACAGGGCTCTGGGCTGGAGGCTTCGCTGCTGCAGTTCAATTCCACATCAGAGCTTGGGGAGGAGAGAGAGAGAGAGAGCCGGTGATTGGAGAGCCCTGCCAGTTACCCCCAAGCCCACAGTGTGCCCTGCTTATCACTGCCTCCAGCAGACCATGGGTTCTAGGGTATGTGTGTGTCGGGAAGGATGGTTAGTTCCATCTGTACCCAGCGCTAGCCTCAGACTTTGTTATGGGGTGAACTGTGCTCCCCAAAATTCATACTAAGTCCTAACCCCTAGCACCGAACATGACTGCGTGTAGAAGTAGGGTCTTTGCAAAGGTAATTAAGTTAAAATGAGGCCATCAGGCTGGGTCTTAACTCAATGGGACTGGTGTCCTTTACAAGAGGAGGACATTAGGACCCAGACATAGTAGGGAAATGTCCCCAGAACCACATCATCATCCACATATAAACTAAGGAGAGGAGCCTGGATCCTTCCTTCATCCTCGGAAGGAGCCAACCCTGCCAACACCTGGACCTCAGACCCCCAGCCTCTGGAACGGAGAGAGTAAGTCTCGGTCATCTGAGCTACCCAGGCTGTGCCGCTTCATGGCAGCCTTAGCCATGAACACAGGCACAGGAGTGGGTCCGAGCAGGAGGAGAAGCCCAGCCTACGTGCACTGAAGTCCTGACGTGGAGGCTGGTCCCCTCACCCTCACCCATCCTGGGCATGCTGCTAAGCTCTCTGGGCAAAAGGAGCTCATCCTAAACCTTCAGACTCGGACTACTGCTTGCTCCCCTGGGAGTGGATGCAGGTTGGGAAAGACTACCTGGGTGGGCAGTGGCTGTTTTGAACCTGGGTCTTACATCACCAGCTGGAAGCCAAATGGCAGGGGAGCGGAAGCAGGTGTGCGCAGATGGAGGACAGCCCAGTGAGAAAGTACAACCCCTTGGGCAGTGACACGTTGGTAAATAGGTGTATTTGCTGTCTCTATAGACACCCAGTGTGCTTCTGCCCCTTGTCATCCTGGGCTTTGGTAGACTGTCTACCCACCAGGCTGCACAAGCCCACCAGTCACGGCCTCCGAGTCCTGGTCACCAGTTAGCCCAGAGTGGGCATGTGACCTGGGTGGTGCCCACTGGAGGCCTGCCTCACCCGGAAGCCCACCCATGTGCAAAGCAGCTCTTGGAGTCCCTGGCTCCAACCTGGCCTTCTCCACAGATTAGTGCCCTTTGTCACGTATGCTAGTTTGAGCTGTTCTGCGTAATTTACATATTAATTCTTTGATCTGACTACTCCCTATGAGACAGGTGCTATGATTGTCCCCATTTTACAGATGAAAACATGCAGACAAAGAGGGGTCATCCTGCGTGTAAATAGGGAGGAGACCAGCTTCTGAACACTGTCCCTCTCCCGACCCATCTGGCCCTCACCCTGCAGCGGCCTGAGCATACCTGCTGTCGTCGTCTTCGTCGTCGCTGGTGACCAGGACACGCACAGCCAGCACGTCCTGCCCCACCACGTCCTCCCCGGGGCTGATCCTCACGGAGGTCCACTCGGAGGGCGGGGGAGCGGTGGCCTCGCCTTCCACATGGCCGGGCGCTGGCTGCGGGACACTCTTGGGCTTCTTGGGGGAGGTTGGCACATCTGCTGAGAGAAGAGGGTCTAGAGAGGCAGAGGCATGGACAGCCCTGCAGGCACCTGCTCCCCCTGCAGCAGCTGGACCAGCTGCTGGCAGGGCCAATGCGTCCCTGGTTCTTCCCTCCCTCCCTGCAACAGTGCTGTGCTTCGACCTGTGACCTTCCAGTGTGTCTCACTAGCGTAGGTGGGTGGGTCTCCCTGCTCAGGTGACCAGGAAGCTTGCTTTGACCAGTGGAAATTAGTAGATGCAACGTGACTGGTGGCTTTAAATAGCCTTGTTTTTTAAATACCCTCACCCCTGCTCGTTTGCCATAAGAAGAGCTTGTTCCAGATAACCATTGCCCCTTACGCCTTCGTCCCCAATTAGGGGCACGCGACACAGACCCGGAGCCAACCTGTGGCCTGGAGGCTGGCCAATTCCACGAGAGCCCAGGCCACCCCTAGACCTGCAGCCTGAAGCGGAGCCACGCAGCCAGCCCTGAGGCCCACCCAGCCAGCCCCCAGGCCCACAGGCAAGAGAAAGAGATGCTACAAGGCACTGGGAGCGTGGAGGCTTGTTACGCAGAATGACTGCAGCAGAGACCCAACGCTGTGCCGGGTTACATAGGAGCGCGGGCACGGGTGCCTGAGAGGGCCAGGCCCATGACGGAGAGGTGGAGATCAAGCAGCCAGGGGCTCTCCTTCTGTTTCACAGGGGAGACAGGCATGTTCACAATGCTCTACGCTCACGTTATCAGGAGACCATCTACGCGTGCAGCCGAGACAAGGGAAGGCAGGGAGGCCTGGCTTCCATGCAGCGAAGCTTTGAGTGGAAGGCACCCATTTCACGAGGCTGGGGCTGGGTGGGCTCGGCACAGACAGAGGGAGAGAGGGGCGTTGCAGGGGCGACTGCTGTGAGCAAAGCGACATGGGAAGCACTGCCTTCTCAGGGGACAGACCGTGAGCCCACGTGGCTGGAGGGCAGGGTGTCAGAGAAGCCAGGGGGAAACAGTGGCTTTGCCATCCACCACGGCAGGCCTTGAATGGCAGGGTGAGAGCCGGCGACGCCCAGGGCAGCGACTACAGAACCGGAAGATGGGACTGACCGGGTCAGGTCTGCATCCCAGAAAGATGCGAAGTTGGGCTGCAGACCCATGAGGAGGAGAAACCAGGGAGGGGACCGCCAGGCCGGGAACATGCAGCTGAGGAAGTGGAGAGTGAGGGGTGCAGGGCAGCCTGGTGGGATGGCGGTGGCAGCCAGAGGCACCCTGGGCCAGGCTGCGGAGGCCCTAGACCCCTGGCCCCCGTCAGCCCTGCGGGGAGCAGCCCGGGCACCTGCTTCTCTCCTTCCTCCTCCCGGGGAGCTCTGACTTTGCCAGCCGGGCTGACGGTGGAACAGGGTGAGGGCTCACAGCAGCTTCCTGGGCTTCTGGACGGCTGGGGACACGGACAGCCTCTCTCCCCGCAGAGCCCAGATGCCAGTGGAGTGTTGGGGTGGGCGCTGGGAGGCGGGGACTGCGGACAGGAAGCTGGTGCTTCCTCAGAGCACTGCTTTGCCCAGGCAGAAGGCCCCCAAGGGGTCATGCCCTTCCCCTCCTCTGCCCCCTCCCTGAGCCTGGTCCCCAGCGGGTCTCTGGGGTTCAGTGCCACTCCTCCAGCCCTCCTTCCAGACCCTTCTCTTCGGCCCTGGGGCCCTGTCCACGCACACACCGGGAGTGCGAGTTCAGGGCACTGGCACTGGGGCAGAGGTCACCTATCAGCAATGACACGGCAACGTGAATCACTACCCAGTGCCCACACGCCTGTTAACACTCTACGTCCGTCACTCCACATCCCAGCCACCTGAAAGGACAGGATTGTCCACTTCATCGCGTGAGAGGAAGAATGCTGAGTCCAGGGAGTAACTCAGCCAGGACTACTGTGGGACAGGGAGCAGCCTCAGGTGAGGGGCCAGGGACTAGAGTCTGCTCCCCTGGGCCACCTGCCCTAGGCCTGGCTGCTCTTGGTCACATTCACAGGGAGAACCAGGACCACTGTAGGGCCGGCTGCCAGGGAGGAGGCGGGTGGGGTGGGGGCTGAGAACAACCCAGCAGCTCCCCGGCCGGCTGCCCCGGGCCTCCCCGAGCAAAGCAGGTCTGCTCAGAGCCGAGAACCTTGGTCTCTGCTCAGTGCTCTGGCCAGACACCTGCTCCTGATGAAAGAGAGAGAGACACAGAGGCTGAGCCAGGTGGTGCCCGGAGAACATCTGTCCTCGCACATCACTCCCAACCGAATCCCGGGGCCCTTTCCTGGCTAGGCCCCAGCTGCAGAGTCGGGGTGAGGGCACTTGGCCCGGTTCTGCTGGTGAAATTGTTCCTGTTTCTATCCAACTCCAGGACCCTGCCACGCTCCCCCGGAGCCCGGGGTGAAGGAGGGGAATGGCGGGGGGAGGGGGGGAATGTTCTCCTGTGTATTGTTTTTATCCACATTTTACAGATCAGGAAACAAGCTCATGCCCTTAGACAGCAAAATAGAAGCAAAAATCAAAGCCCCCTTCTCTCAGCCAATCCGAGACTCTGCGGCGGGAGGTGGCAGACAGGCTCTTTCTCCCGAGCTGTGAACCAACACCAACAAGACCTCCCACGGCAGGTGGCCAGTCTGAGGTCCAGGCCTGCAGGCAGGCCTGCCATTCCTTTGTTCACCCTATAAATATTTATCGGGGCCCACTGTGTGCCAAGCACTGTGCCACCTGTCGGGGTTATGAATGGCTCCAAGAAATAAAAATCCCAGCCCTGAAGGAGCTTACATCCTAGCAACAGGGAAAAATAAACAAACAAGATACACAATCAATAAGGGAGTCACCTAATGGGTCGGAGGTGATAAAGCTATGGAAAAGGCGGGTCAAGAGAGGCCAGGGTGCGGGGAGCCATGTGAGATGTGGCTTTCACTGGGAGGGAGACAGGAGAACAAAGACCTGACTGAAGGGCAGGATCAGCCACATGGATGCTGGGGAAGGGCATTCCTGGCAGAGGGGCCAGTACAGAAGCTCTAAGACAGACAAGAGCCCTGTGTGGCTGGGACACCGTGTGAGGGAGCAGGAGCAGAGCAGGTCCGAGGTATGGGGGCCAGACCATACCGAGCTGAGGCCACCATAAAACTGAAGTCAAACTAAAACTCCTGTTGGCAGGTGGCGGGAGGGGCGGGGCTCCGGAGCTGAGGCAGGGTGTCTAAAGGGAGGCTGGGAGATCCGAACACTAGAGAAAAGCAGACACTGTCTCCAGTGTGTGTTGAGACCTCTATGTAGTCCCCCCACCCGATGCCCCGTCGGGTGCTCCGAGCCCCTGCTGATCTACAACACCTGCAGAAAGCTGCCCTCGGGTCATCGGCTGCCACCCAAAGCCAGGGAAGTGCTCTCTGGAACTCAGCATGAGAGGTCGTGCCGCCCTGCACGCCCTGTCGGCTGCTCACTGCCACGACCCTCACAAAAACCCAGGCCACGGAGCCGGCACAAAGGGCTGACGTCAAAGTCCAGGCTGTTCCCGAGTGCCAGGGCGGCCCTGGAGCGGCACCTGGCTCCTGGCCGGGACTCGTGGGACGCTCTGTTCCCTTACAGTTGAAGATCCAGCTCTAGTTTCCGTCCCTGGCATCAGCGAACTTCTTCAGTATCCGCACCAGCCTGGCGGTGGCCAGGAGGAGGGAGCGTTTACGAGATGCTGCACATGAAGTGCTTGGCCCCGGGCCTGGCAGCGAGGGGACGCTGTCAATCACAGCTGGCCCCGGCGGGAAGAGAAGCAGCTGCTTCCGTTATTTATGTCAGGGATTAAAGGAAAAGCTGGGAACGTGAAGGAGTTCACAGAAATCAGGGAGAACAGCCCACTCTCTCTGCTTGGCCCACTTGCGCTCCTTACTATTCTGGTTGCAGGGAGTTCTCTTTCTTTGGCTGGCTTACTCCTTTAGGACCAGGCTCCTGGGCGAGGGTTCCTGGGCTGAGGGGTCAGAGCTCGTTCAGGGATCTTCAAAATTGTTGCCATATTGCTTTCCAGCAAAGACTGTCCCATGGATTTGTACTGAATACTAGTTACTAAGCTCATTCATTTTTTTTTTTCTCTCACAATCTACTTTTTTCTTTACCAATTCAGTGGGCACAGCATAATTGGTTCACGTTCCTTTTAAATGCTTGCATCTTCTTTCTAGCATTTGCTTTTTTAATCTGCTTGCATGTGAGTGGTCTCTGCATGGCCTTTGCCCATTTATCATGGGGGTTTTAATCAGCAACTATTAACACGTTAAGTGCCATGTCAATCACCAGTGACGGACACTATACTTTCTGTCTGGAAAACAAAATGGGCTGGATGCTTAACATGTTAACTGATCCGTGATGACTGAGCCTGGTTTGCATGAACTTTGTTAAGTGCCCTAGCAATGTGCTTCTCTGTCATCACATCTAACTCAGAATGCTTTCTCCTTCTGACTGCCTATTAAAGATTTTCATTTTTATTGTTATACAGAGGCCCGGTGCACAAAATTCATGTATGGAGTGGAGAGGGGCTTCAGCCCAGCCTGTACCCTCTCCAATCTGGGTCCCCTCAGGAGATATCCAAATGCCGGTTTAGGACCCCCGTGGAATTGGGCCTAGACCAGCATTCGGACACTTACAATTCAGGACCACTGGCTCCTAACTGCTCACCTGCCTGCCTGCCTGATTGTTCCAACTGCCCTCCCCTGTCTGCCTGCCTGATGGATCACCCTTAACTGCCCTCCCCTGTCAGCCTGATTGCCCCTAACTGCCCTCCCCTGCCAGTCTGATAACTCCTAACTGATCTTCCCTGCCAGCCTGATCACCTCTAAGCACCTCTGCCTCAGCCCCAGCCACTATGGCTTTGTCTGGAAGGACATCTGTAAGGATGTCCAGTCTAATTAGCATATTACCCTTTTATTAGTATAGACTAGAGGCCTGGTGCATGAAAATTTGTGCACTTGGGGGGAAAGGGTCCCTCAGCCTGGCCTGCACCCTCTTGCAGTCTGGGATCCCTCAAGGGGTGTTCATCTGTCATCTTAGGCCTGCTCTTTAGGGGAACAGGCCTAATCTGGCAGTCAGACATCCCTCTGGCAGCCCAGGAGCCCTTGGGGGATGTCTGACTAATGGCTTGGGCCCATTCCCCATTAGTTGGACATCCTTAGCGCTGCTGCGGAGGCTGGAGAGGCTCTCACCACCTCCACTGTGCTGGTCAGCCATTGCTGGCTTCTGGCTGAGCAGCGCTCCCCCTGTGGAAGTGCACTGACCCCCAGGGGCAGCTCCTGTGTTAAGCGTCTGCCCCCTGGTGGTCAGCACACATCATAGTGACCTGTCGTTCCTGGTGGGTCCCTGTTAGGATTAATTTGCATATTATCCTTTTATTATATAGGATGTTGAGTTTTAAAAGTGGATATTGTCAGATTTGTATCATATTTTTCCTACATAATTTTTTCTGTCCATGGTTTTAACGCTTAGAAAGTTACAACTCTAAAATCGAATCAATACTTAAGTCTATTTAATTCTATTATTTTACATATTTTGATGTCCAGTCTTTAATCAGTTTCAGGAAGAAAGAGTACTCTACTAAACACTTATGTAAAGTGTAATATGCAAAACGAAAACACTCCTTAAGTAGGCATGGGAGAGCCCACCTGAACGAAGTGAAGGGAACTTCTTCACCAGAGAGCTCCTCATCAGCCTGAACGTGCTAATAAACCTGTGGGTCTCTAAGGTAAGGGAGGACTGGCATGACCAGTATAAAACATTTTTCAAACTTGGTGCCTCTGGAACCCTTTATCCACAAAGCACCTCTTGGAGCTAGTATTCCATTGCCACCTTTTGGAAAATGTTGCTTTCACCCAATATCAAATAAAAATTAAAAACAAAATCAAAGGCAAACTCTATGCTCCACGAGAGGGAGGACCTCTGTCTGGTTCATCCCCTGCTGTATTCCCAGCATGCCAAAGATGCTGGGTATCAGTGGAGTAAACATGCGAGTGCAGGTACAAATGAACCAAACAAATCAAGTCCAGTCCACAATCCTGAGACACACACATTCCAAGGGCAGGCAGAGGCAGGGACTGTGTGGCTGGCTGCCACATTGCTGGACCCAGCCTATGTATGCCTACACACATACTCGAACAGAGATACATGACTAAAGGAATGAGTTACTTGCCCAACCCCGCTCCTGACTTCAGTCCCCAACATCTTTCTTTTGTGGGAAGGGCGGAGGATCTCACCTGGGCAAGAGGATCTCACCTCGGTCTCGACCCCAGGCAACTCTGGAGGCAGCTTTAGGCATCTGCCGCTGGCTAGAGGCCCCAGGCCCCAGAACTGCCCCTGGGGAGGCACGCAGGCCCGTGGATTCACAGATGAGTTTCATGCCGGTGTCAGAAGCTCAGCTGCCCACAGCCTGGCACCGGCAGGCCTCCCGCCCTGGGGAGGCTAGCGACCAGGTGTCCGAAGGCAGGTGAGACTCGAAACCCTTCCTTTCAGGACAGCCTAGAGTTGGACCAGCTCCTGTGGGGGTGCTGTCCTCAGAGGGGCCCTGTGAGCGGAGCTTGCAGCCTGAGACTCTGAGTCATTGAGCCTTGGGGGCAGGACAGGTGTCTCAGGATCACAGATGGCCCTTCATTGGGATGAGCACACCTGCCATGTTCACTGTCATCCTTAAACCCACGTCTGCTCCTTCCTTCTGATCTTTCACCCATCAC
Source organism: Lasiurus borealis (assembly GCA_004026805.1). Classification (NCBI taxonomy): domain Eukaryota; kingdom Metazoa; phylum Chordata; class Mammalia; order Chiroptera; family Vespertilionidae; genus Lasiurus; species Lasiurus borealis. The sequence goes on along the minus strand of PVJN01033509.1, from coordinate 1,637 downwards.
TGACTGAGCTGAATCAGCACAAAACTGCCGAGAGCAGCCTCTGTTACCTAGGAACCCACATGGGCACACAGGTCCTGAGTAAAGCGCTCCATCAGGTCTGAGGCTCGGATGTCTGGGGAAGTGGGTGCCCGCAGGTGCTATGCCAGTCTGTCCCCAATAGCTGAGGTGATACTGACCCTCACCAGCTACGTCCGGCATCTAGAGCAGAAAAGTACCATGAGCTTTTAAGAAGAAGATCCCAAAGCCGGGCCCAGGAGCATGGGTGACTTTTTCCAAATATTACCCCTGGGTAATATTTACATTCAGAGTGCCCAGCGCAGCCCCAGAGAGTCCCACGTCACCACATATGCAAGTCCCACCAGCAGTTTAGGGAAGACCAATTCCCTAAATGAATGCCTGTGTTCCAGGTTTGAGCAGCTTCCATGGCAAAGAAGAGAGGAAACAAGGAGCTTTATAAAGAACCATATTTATTTCCATTTACAGCATCATATACCATAAATAAAGCTAGACATTGTTCGCTGTGTGCAAAATACAGGGTTCAGTGTGGCACTGGAAATGACCGCAGAGGGTCACAGACATGCGCTGGGGGAGAGAGGGGCGGCTAGCTGACGAGGGGGCTGGGAGGGGAGGGCAGTCTTTGGTTGACACTCTAAAAAGGGAGGGAGACTCTGCAAGAGAAGATAAGAGAGAGCAATGACTTTGCACTGGCTGGGATCTGCACGGGTGCAGTGAGGAACGCAGCATGCAGGGCAGGGCAGCCAGGCCCGGGGTCAGCGTGTCGGGGCCACGTGCAGGACAGGCGCCGCATGCAGCCTGAGACCTGAGGCCTGGCCTACGGTTCCTGGCACTGGGACTGTCCTGCTGCTCCAGGTAACGAGTCAGCAGAGAGAGCAGCTTTGAGCAGGCATGGAACCTGGCCGCTGCAGGCCTGGGGCTGGACCAAGTCCTTTCTCAAGGCCATCCCTGGCCTGGGACACAATGGCTCTCGGGGCAGTTTCTGCCTCCTCGGCGGCTCTGTGAGCCACGAGAGGTAAGGAGAGAGCCACGGCAAAACTGAGGTCTGTGGGGCAGGCTGCAGCAGGGAAGGGGTGTGCTAGGAAACTGTGGCCAAGTGCAGGGTGTGGATGGAGGTGGTGAGGAAGCTGGGCATGCTGCTTTAATCCCTCCAAAAAGAGTTGCCTCTGGTTTTGATCAATGGCATCAATGGCCTTAGAACCAGTTTAAGCTGGTACGTATGTACGAGATTTTTCAGAGGCTCTTCGACAGAGGTGTTCTTTCTACAGGTGACAGACCCCTCCTAAGGCACTGTCTCCCAGTCAGAGCTAACCCTCCCAGGAAGGTAAGCGGCTGGCTTGGCTTTGTCAGTGCAACCGGCAAAGCATGTACGCAAGCCACAGAGGGGCAGCGGCAGGCGGGCATGCACCTGGCGGGGCCGGGATGCCGGCTCCCAGGTCAGTGGAATCGGAAACAGCTCTGGCGCGGAACACCACCCCACGCTGTTCGCCCACCATGCCACCCGAGGAGTCGTTAGTACGCAAGACGCTTGCAGTGAGCACAACCAGGACGGAGGACGGTGCAGAAAGCGGCGTAGGGGTTAGTCAGTCCCACTCTCTGAAAATCCACAAGGAAACCAGTCA
>PVJN01033508.1:0-23392 GCA_004026805.1 Lasiurus borealis | reverse complement strand
ACACACACACAGCTCCCTGCAGGAGAGTCTCTCACTCCCCCTGCTTTTCTTGTAATAAAAGCGCCGCCTACCCTCCTTCTCTCGCCAAGAAGGATGCCTCCGGTGCCTGGGGCCCACGGGTCGTTAAGAACGACACGCATCTGTTTCACATTGCATATTTTTAAAGTGACGATTGACATCGCTCTTCCTCAGACGGAACCGTGGGAACCTCTGAGCGTGCGCATGCATGTGCATGTGCATACGCACGTGCGAGCGTGTGTGGTGTGAGCACGCACGACCAGGTCCGGTGGAGATCAGATGGCCATCCTCCTCAGTCCGGATCGGTTCATCCCTTTGGTTCACTCGTCCGCTGTGTACTTTTACGTTGTTCCTGTTGCTTGTCATATGCTTTCATTTATAGCTACAAAGTGGGCTGCTTTGGCCATAAACAAGTGACAGAGACAGGAAACATAAAGAACATTTTATGCTGAACCACCCCGCGCTAATGAGGAGCGGAGGAACGATAGTGCTGGAAATTTGCCTCCACGTCCTGTTTCCCAGATCCAAATTCTCCTACAGATCGGCTAAAGCAGTGGTTCTCAACCTTCTTAAGGCCGCGACCCTTGCATACAGTTCCTCATGGGGTGGTGACCCCCAACCATGAAATGTTGCTGCTGTGATGCATCGTGATGTAAATATCTGCATTTTCCGATGGTCTTAGGCGACCCCTGTGAAAAGATCATTTGACCCCCAAAGGGGTCGCGACCCACAGGTTGAGAACCGCTGGGCTAAAATCTTCAGGACGTTGACTGAGAGGAGGGTGGGACGGAAAACACAGAACAATATCGCCAGCTTCTCCTTTTATTGATGGGGAGAAATGTGGGTGCCAGCAGAGTGTTATTTTGAAAAACTTACAGATCTCTCTCGATCTCATCTTAGCACTCCGATAGCGCGTGTGAGCGTTCCCAAAATAGCCCCGTTGACTTTCCTTAAGCTCGAGATGCAAGAATCCCGAGGATCGGGTCACGAAAAAAAAAAAAAAAAAAACCAGTTCTACATCTATTTCTGCAGCTGATACACGTAATTAGGTTTTCATCACATTTCAAACATGGATTGGTCCCCAAGACCGGAGTGCCGTTTTTTATTTGTCAACAAATCAGCAACTCCTTGCACCATTAATTTCCAGGAGAGGAAATGGTGTGTGACACTTGTTAAGTGGAAAAAAAATGTAGGAGACGTGTCCCTTATATAGAAAATGAGCGTTATTAAAAAAATCGCCTTTTAATGCTCATTTAATATAGTCTTTGAGTAATGCGCTCCTATAAAATATTTAACTAAAATACTTTTTGACCGTAAGCCATGCGCAGATGATGAAATGATTTTTTATAATTGTCACGGGTTGGGGACATTACGGATTACTGCGAATGGAGCGCATCCGCCGCCACACACGGGCCTGGAAATGCAGATCTGGAGACACACACCCGAGAGCAGGGGCGAGGGAGAGAGGTGAGCTGCCGGGACGATGGGGGCACGGAGTGTGCGGTTTGTTCTTGGGGTCTGGCGATCCCCCTCTTACCCACCGGAGCCAGCCCCAAGGCAAACCCCAAAAGCTCGCCAGAGGTACGGGTGCTGATGGGTGTTGCTTCCTCAAACTCCATCACAGTGGGCGTGCATCCTTCAGAGATTGGAACCCCGTGGGGAGTGGGGGAGAGGAGGAAGGGAGCCTGCAGCTGAACTAAGACCTGTCCCTGTAGCCACCATAAAGCCTGTGTCTCCCCAAGACGGCAGCCCCGAAAGGTGACTGCGGAGTTCTAATCCCCGGCTAAACGGCTTTGCGGGCAGGCCTCAGATTAGACAGACGGGGTGGACCGGGTGCAGGTGATGTCACTTCCGAGCTCTGCTGTCACGTGACTGGGAGGACCTAGCAAAACTTCCTTCCTGCACTGCTGGCTGGCAGGGCACTGGCCACCCAGCCAGATCCCTTTATGCATGGGGCACCCATTGAGGCCTAGAGGTGGGGAGAGGCTTGCCTACAGCCTTGTAGGAGCTTGAGAGACCCACAGGTGTCTGCCTCTTGCAAATCTTTAAGAATGATCTAGTTCAAGAGTGGGTGCCATTCCAAAGGGACGCATGGCAGAGGACGCTTGCATCCTTCCCATGCCTTGGGACAGCGGTTCTCAACCTGTGGGTCGCGACCCCTTTGGGGTCGAATGACCCTTTCATAGGGGTCGCCTAAGACCATCGGAAAACGCAGATATTTACATCACGATGCATAACGGTAGCAAAATTTCATGGTTGGGGGTCACCACCACATGAGGAACTGTATGCAAGGGTCGCGGCCTTAGGAAGGTTGAGAACCACTGCCCTGGGAGATGGCCTAGGGGTCAAGGGGAAAGGCTTGTGGGAGGCGGGAGAGACGGGCGGGGGAAGGATGTGCTGAGAGCAGAGCGAGACTCAGTGGCCGCAGAGCCACTCTGCGGTGGTCTCTGTGGTCTCCGTAGGGCCTGTGACCCTTCCTGCGGGAGCATTTATTTGTGTCTATTCCACTTGGTTGACCTGCCACAGCCCATCCTCACATGCATCAATCCCGGCTACGATTCTTTACGCCGTCACTGGCTCCCCTGCTCCCCGGGGCTCCCCGGCCCGCGTGCCTGCCCGCCGCCTGCCGGCCACTGCCAGGGGCATGTGCCCTGCCCGCAGGACTGTCCATCCTTCAGGTGCAGCCCAGCCGAGGGGAAGCCCCTCCGCCGGCTTTCCCCCTCCGGTTCCGGTTCTTTCTGCCCCTGGGGGCCACTCAGAGCACCCCTGCCTGCCTGCCTGCCTGCCTGCCTGCCTGCCACAGGACGGCCTCTGCGATGTGTGCAGGCAGTGACGAGACCCCACCTCGTGCCGCTGTGAATAAACGCCGAAGAGGTGGCGGTGCCTCCTCCCCCAGCTCTTTGCGTAACACTGCACTTCCCCTGAGCGTCCCGGTCACCTCTCTCCGCGAGCACCAGGGTGTCCACATCCCCGGAGAGGGCGGCCCGAGAGCCACGTGCGGCCCTCGGAGCCACAGCTGCCCAGCCAGGCCGGGATGCCGGGTCCGGGCGCCAGATCACAGGTCCTCCACGAAGAATTCTTTCCAAGACCGGTGTCTGTGCTGACCAGAGAAGGACCATCAGTCCCGGGCCGAGGGAAGTGGACTTGAGACGGGGTTACGGGGTTTACTGAATGACCAGTAGCCCCCGCAATGGAATTCGCGTGCAAGGTGCCACGTGCCTCGGCTGGCCGCCCCGCCCACCGCCGCTGGTAGCTCTGCCCAGCTCCCAGCTTGCTGCCCGCCCCCTGCAGCTCTCTCTCTGCCCTCCCGTAGCTCTCCGCCACTGGTAACCTGCCGTCCCACCCCCTGTAGCTCCCTGCTGGTCGTTAAGCATCACAGCGTAACGACCATTTGCATATCACCTCTTTATTACATGGGATAGCCAGGCCACACGAGAAGGCGTTTCGCGGCCAGATGATGGCCAGAGACACGTCTGACCGTCCCCACTCTCATTCCCAAACCCAAGGACCTACGTGGCGCTCCGGGTCCCCTGAGATTTCCCAGGGAGGCACCCGCCAATGACTCAGCAAGGTCCCCCCATGCAGGAGCCCCTCCCAGAAACGGCTGCCTGCATCCTGGCCACCCTTTGAGGCTGACTCTTTGCACAGTCGCCTGTACAGACACCTGAACGGAGGTGAGCTTCCCAATAGGGCGTTGTCACGGGATAAGAGCGCGTCTGTCAAAACGCGCCCTCTCCCACCCCCCCCCCAATGGCTCCTTCCACCCGTGCTGCCAGGGAAGCCAATGGAATGACGATGTGCCCCGGTGAGAAAGTGATGGTGGCAGAAATGACGTTTTTGAGGAAGTCTGAGGACGAGCAGGAACTGCGTGTTCTGCGGGCGGCGTGTTTGGCGCACCCACCAATGTGTGAACGGTGGTACCTCGAGATGCGAGTTTAATTCGTTCCGTAACCTTGAGGCGTGGGAAACTATGAGACGCTCAAGTCACGGTAAACTGGTGGGTCGTGTGCAGCCGGCCGATCCGCGCGATGACTCCTCTCTCAAATGTTGCTCGTATTTCAAAGCAAAAATCTCTCGCTCGACGGCTCGTATCTCAAAAATCCTGTATGTTAGGGCACTCGTATCTCGAGGTACCACTGTATTAGTGAGCCACCCTCTGCCCCGGCACATTCGGGCCTCCCAGCAGAATGCCAGCTCTCGGTGTGTGTGCCGCGGACAGGGCTGCCCGCTCCGGGGAGGGGCGGCTCGGGCGGTCGGGCATGTCCGCGCCGCCCGCGATGGGCCGCACACAGCCCTCGGGGCTCTGCTATTGACTAATCTGGGTAATTCGGCCCCCGAGAAACATTTCCAGATGAAAATGGAGCGTCCCGTTGGCTCCCCGGCGAGGTCCTGCGTGTCAGTCCGGTGACATATTTTTAAACACGGGAGGCTGTTCTGAGGGAACATTCTGGCACGCTGTCGTTAAGGGAAAACCGTGTTGAGCGCCCGTCAGCTGTCTGCCCGCCCGTCCCTCCCTACCCCCCTTCCCCCCCGGCTCTCGGAGATCCCTATCGGGGTAGCTATTTTATACCTGGGTGGCTCCGTTTTAATAGAGAGCGCCATTAAGCAGCATGCCAGAGTGTGTCCCGTCTGGAGCCTTGATTAGCCATCAGCATGCTTGCGCGCTCGTTCCGTGATTGGTGTTGAAATGTGTCACACCCCGCTGGAGCGTGGCAGGCTGTCGCCGCTGATGGATTAATGACAGCACCTGCCGCTCGGCCTCACCCCTGACAGCAGCCTCCGGAGGGAGCCGCGGTTCCGGCTGCCTCTGCGGGTCCCGGGGCGGCGTGGAGGCGTCGGCAGGGGCGGACAGGGGGGCAGGTTGCAGTGTCTTCCTCTGTTCCCTGCATCTCAGGTTGGGGAGCTTGGGGTCCAGGTTCCCCTAGGAATGTTTTAGAGCAGCGGTTCTCAACCTGTGGGTCGCGACCCCTTTGGGGGTCGAACAACACTTTCACAGGGGTCGCCTAAGACCATTGGAAAGGTGGTCAGATATTTACATTATGGTTCATCACAGTGGCAAAATTGCAGTGATGAAGTAGCAACGAAAATAATTTTGTGGTTGGGCGTCGCCACCACACGAGGAACTGTATTAAAGGGTCACTGAGTCAGGAAGGGTGAGAACCACTGCTTTAGAGGCGTTTAGGGTCTGACATATGGGCCTAGGGCAGCGGTTCTCAACCTGTGGGTCGCGACCCTTTTGGGGGGTCCATAGACCCCATCACAGGGGCTGCCTAAGACCATCAGAAAACAGAGATATTTACATTGCGATTCACAGCAGTAGCAACGAAAATAATTTTAGGTTTGGGGGTCACCACAACATGGGGGACTGTATTAAAGGGTCGCGGCATTAGGAAGGTTGAGAACCACTGGCCTAGGGCTTGACTGGCTCCAGCCAGCTGGCCTCCCTCCTTCCTGGCATCCTGGACCCACTTTCATGTTCTGCACACCGAGGGCTGTGTCCTCTTCCCTCCCTCCGCCTGCAGGGGCCGTCACCCCGTGGTGTGCAGCCACCACTGCCACAGGGCATGTGGGTTAGAATCATCTCAGGGTCCCCTCCCGCCCCGGGCTGAGCTGGGATGGATCCCCAGTGCTGGTGGCTGAAACCAAACAGGGGCGTCTGGCTGAGTCGGCGGGGAGGCCCATCTCTCGTCCAATGGGAGCTCGGCGCTCCCTGAAGACGTCATGGGATCAGAGGGCCGGCTCCCCGGCAGGACCGGCAGGGCCTCCACACGCGTCCTCCGTGTTTGCTCTGCAATCGCCCCAGGCTCCCCCTTGAAGGCACCTCCCTGGCCATCCAGGGTCCGTTCTGTGCTCGTGCCTCAGCCAGGCCTCAGCGAGCTGGGCTCCGGGCTCTCCCCGGCTCTGCTGCTACCTCAGGGTATCAGCTCTCCGGGCCTCAGTTTCCCCAGGTGCACATCCAGGGGCGTGGAACCACTGGCCAGCCCTCTGGGTTATGACATTCTCACCTACACAAGCCTGCAGCTGGTGCATACATGCACACACACACACACAACACACACATGTCTACACATGTGCTCAGCTGCATTCTGACCCCTCACTGATGAACTCAAGCTCTGTCCCTTCTACGTGAGTCCCCTCGGTGCAGCCCAGTGAATTCTGGCTACTGGGCACCCACGTATTCTGCAGCCTGCAGCTCGCTAGGTACACCCACATCTGGCCCTGAGGACAGAGCGGGGAAATGACCCAGAGTTACATCCCTCCCCAGAACGGTTTGCTGATCCCCGCTTGGATCCAAACGTGACAGGACCTTGGGTCATTACACCAGTGGCCAGTGCCACTCCCAGTTCCCTAAATCTGACCCACTCTTCAAGGCACCAGCCAGCTCTCCCCTCCACCAGGAAGCCCACCCCGGCTGCACCAGCTCCTAGGGATTTCTTCCTTTCTGAGCATAGGGATGCGGGTGTCCTTGTGGTCGGTGGCTGGGTTTAGAACCTGGGAACGGTTTTTTTTCTCTTCTAGAGAGTGGTGCTCAGAGCACAGAGCCCCAGGCCATTGTCTCGCAAGGTGTGTGGAGGATAGTCAGTGACAGGTGATGAGATGGAGCCCAGGAGTGAACAGAACTGTCCCACATGCCCCAGAGCACTGTCCCCACCAACTCCATTTTGAGTTCCCTCCTGGCACCTGTAGGTGAGCTTTTTAAATATATATATTTTTTTATTTTTTACAGAGAGGAAGGGAGAGAGATAGAAAGTCAGAAACATCGATGAGAAAGAGACATCGATCAGCCGCCTCCTGCCCGCCCCACAGCGGAGATGTGCCCGCAAGCAAGGTACATGCCCCCGACCGGAATCGAACCTGGGACCTTTCAGTCTGCAAGCCGACGCTCTATCCATTGAGCCAAACCGGTCTCGGCTGTAGGTGAGCTTTTTGACTGACGGTTGGTTTGCACTGGCTGCTGGGGTGGCTGGCAGACAGCCCTCACAACAGCCAGCACATAGACTCAGAGGCCTGGCAGGGCAGCTCGCCCTCTCTCTCAACCATGCACCTAGGCGCTGCCCCAGGGGCCCCTGCCAGTTTTGCCTGAAGGCGCTCGAGACCCTGTGTGGGTCCTCTTGCCCGCATTTATAAGGAAGCCACCTGATCCAGGCACCCTTGCTCCTCAGACACTCCAGGGCCGAGACCTGAGGCTGCAGGTGCATGGGGTTTGCAGACAGCCCTTTCTCTAAAGGCGTGGCCTGTGTGCGGAGGTCAGGGAGCAGAGCAGCTCAGGGTGAGAGCAGCTCAGGGTGCAGAGCAGCTCGGGGAGGAGAGCAGCTCAGGGTGCAGAGCAGCTCGGGAAGGAGAGCAGCTCAGGGTGCAGAGCAGCTCGGGGAGGGAGCAGCTCAGGGAGCAGAGCAGCTCAGGGTGAGAGCAGCTCAGGGTGCAGAGCAGCTCGGGGAGGAGAGCAGCTCAGGGTGCAGAGCAGCTCGGGAAGGAGAGCAGCTCAGGGTGCAGAGCAGCTCGGGGAGGAGAGCACACAGGAGAGCAGCTCAGGGAGGAGAGCAGCTCAGGGAGCAGAGCAGCTCAGGGTGCAGAGCAGCTCGGGGAGGAGAGCAGCTGGGGGAGCAGATCAGCTCTGGGAGGAGAGCAGCTCAGGATGCAGAGCAGCTCGGGGTGCAGAGCAGCTCGGGGAGCAGAGCAGCTCGGGGTGCAGAGCAGCTCGGGGTGCAGAGCAGCTCGGGGAGCAGAGCAGCTCGGGGTGCAGAGCAGCTCAGGATGCAGATCATCTCAGGGAGCAGATCATCTCGGGGAGCAGAGCAGTTTGGGGTGCAGAGTACCCAGGAGAGCACTGGGAAGGAGCCGCAGCTGGCCCTCCTCTGTGGAGGGAAACACTTGTACGCCCGGAGGCTTCTGTTTGTTCCCTAACCAGGGTGTTTTCCCTGCAGCAGGCTCGGAAGAGGCGAGAATAATTACTCCCCGAGGCCCGCCTCTGCCTGCTTCTCTCAGGGCTCGGAGAGGACAGGTTCTGGCTGCCTGCTCCCTCAGCCCAGGCACCTGTAGTCACTCCCGTGGATAAGGATGGCGGAAGATCAGGCTTCCCTGCAAGCTTTCCTGTCTTATTTTTCTTTTACAAAAGCCACGTTTAAAATTAGAAAATATCCCCGGCCCGTGTGGCTCAGTGGTTGAACACGGATCCCTGCACCAAGAGGCTGCAGGTTCCATTCCCGTCAGGGCACCTGCCCGGGTTGCAGACTCGATCCCCAGGAGGGGGCGTGCAGGAGGTCGCTGATCAATGTTCCTCTCTCATCCATGTTTCTGTCCCTTTAACTCCCCCTTCCTCTCCCTCCAAAAAATCAATTAAAAATTTGTTTTTAGAAATCAGAAAATACGAACAAAAATGAATGAAAATCCCTGTAATAGCACTCACCTTGAAGACAACTGCAGGCTAAACAACTGATATTCATTCCTGACCCTCCTTCCTCTCCGCCCTCATCCTCTCTTCCTTCGGGTTGTGGCGCGCCTCGGCACGTGCTCTTCAGTGTTTTCGGGGCTGCTGTTGTTGTGTTGCCATACATGAGATCATCCTCGTGCATACTGTAACCTGCTTTAACACTGAGAGTTTCCCGGGCACCTTTCCACGCCAGTGCTTGAAGCGCTCGCTCATCTTCATTAAAGAGCCTCGCTAATTAGCGACGCCCAGGCACCGATTTACGCAACCCTCTCGCGTTGGCTGCTTTCTGTTCTCCTCGAATCTGACCCTGTGAACCAGGCACCCATCTCCCTGCCCTGCCTGCCCAGTCTCTCCTCCCGCGGGTACGCTGGGCATTTCTTTAAAGGGTGAGCTTATTCATCCCTTTAAGCAGATGTGTAAGGCGCTCCCGTTACAGGCCCCATGCTGAGGCGGCCGGCACGCACACCGCAAGGAGGCCCTTGTGTGTGCACTTGCAGAGCAGGGACGCGGCTCATCAAGAGGAACAAGCACGGTTTTTAAGTCGCTGCCGATGGGGAGGCGTGCGGTACAAAACCCACAGGGGCCTGTGGTGAGAGAGGAGGAAGGGCGGGTGGGAGGGACCGGGAAGCCTCTAGGGCTGAGCAGCCGGGCAGAGGGGGTGGCTGGGGGGTGGCAGGAGGCAGACAAGGGGGAGTTGGGACAACTGGTCTGAGAAGAGGCTGCAGAGGGTGGTGGGATCGGAACACGTGGGACCTCACAGCCTGCAGGTGGTATGTCGATTGCATTCTGGGCACGATATGACATGGTAGTGGCAGGAGGCATAGACTGGAAGGGAGGTGAGATTTACTTTGGAGTGGGAACCCAGAGGACATGCTGATGGGCCTTGCGGGGAGGAGCAGGGGAAGAGGGAATCAAAGGAGGCTTCTAGAAGTTTCCAGAAGGAGCTGACGCTGCCTCCTCGCTGATTTCCAGAGTGAGAGCCCTGAATGGGTGAGACGACAGTGGGGGAGGCTGCTGGCCTCTCAGCAGAGACAAGGCAGCCGGGGGTTGCCAGCGGTCGCCCTCTCCTAAAAGGTCCCTCCGGCTGAAACCGGTGTGGCTCAGTGGATAGAGCGTCGGCCTGCGGACTGAAAGGTCCCAGGTTCGATTTCGGTCTGGGGCATGTACCTTGCTTGCGGGCACATCTCCACTGTGGGGCGTGCAGGAGGCGGCTGACCGATTTCTCTCTCTCATCGATGTTTCTGACTTTCTATCTCTCTCCCTTCATCTCTGTAAAAAATCAATAAAATACATTAAAAAAAAAAAAAAAAGGTCCCTCCGGCCCCAGGCGGCTGATGTCCTGGGTCCCCGCCAGCGAAGGGTTGGCTCTGGGACCAGCTTCCAGGCACCTGCACCTTGGGGCCAGGGACCTATTCAGGCGTTGCCGGCCCCTGTTGTTTTAAGATTTTACTGCACCACCGTCTCCTGGAGGGAGTGTGGGGTGGGTAGGGCGGGGCCATGGTTACAGAGACCGCCGACCCCCCACCCAGCCCCCACCTTGCAGGGCTGCCCGGGTGTCTGGGCCCCTGCGGGTCCTGGGCATACGCTGCACCCCTGCGGTAGCTGGGGAGAGAAGGTGCCGTCGGAGGCACGGCACAGCGGCGAGCATGTGCCCAGCCAGGTTTGGCACAGCGATGCTCGTGTCTTCCCAAAAGATGAAAAATGCAAAACTGCTTCCTGAAAGCCTTCTCCTCCCTCTCTGACTGGTGGAGTTGGGGGTGGCAGAGTTCTTTCTGGAAGCCTGTACACTGTTGTGTGTGTCAGCTGTTACTGCAAAATAAGAAATTATTTGGAGGAAAATCATGATAAGAAAGCCAGGCCCGGGGGTCATGGTCGGCCGCCAGGAACTCTGTGCTCTGACAAAGCGCAGGGCCCGGGTTTTGTTCTCTCGGCGGGAGGGGGAGGCCTGCCAACACCCCCCTCCTCAGCTGAGGGCACCGGGCAGGAATGCAGCCTCATTAAAACTCCGCGTAGCCCATCCATCCATCCATCCATCCATCCATCGCCGCTCCGGCGCGGGCCGGCGGCCACCCCATTTCATGCTCGGGCCTGGTCGACAGGAAGGCAACGAGATGGAGGTCCCGGCCCCAGGCTGTTTCTGGTGGAAGCAGTTCTTAGGGTTTTGAACACATTTTTTATTTTTTTCCAAAAGGACAAATATGTGGGTCAGGTGAGGTGGCTTCGCGGGGGGCCGTGTTGGGACGCGCTGTACACAGTTGTCCATCGCGGGGCGAGGCCATTGCCATGCCTCAGTCCTCATCCTCCTCGCCTGCTGGTTGGTTGTCGGGGCAGCTGACCTCACGTGGTCAGGGCCCCGGGTGCCGGGTGGCGGGTGGCCGTGAGGATGAGCTGTCTTGCCACCTACCAGGGGGAGGATCTGGAAATCGGGGTGCAGGTCTGGGCAGGGGCTGGCTGAGGAGACTGATGGATGGCCCTAAACAAGACCCGCCCCCGCCTTCACACCGCTCAGGGGAACATCAGCTCATACTCCCCGTACTGGGCTGGGGTGAGGCAAGAAACTGGGGGTGATGGAGGGGCGAGGAGGTTATGATTAATGCATTGGTGAAAGCACCCTACAAGGGGTGGGTGGCCTTGGAGGGTGGCCCTCAGACCCCATCAGCCACGGTGGCAGGAAGGTGAGGTGCATCCTGGGTAGTGGGAACCACGTGACCCGTGGCATGAGGACATGAAAATGCACCGTGAGCCTCTGAGGCAAGAAGTGGGGTGTTGGGGGAGGAGGGGTATTGGGGATGACACCGGAGAGGGAGACAGGTTCGGATCCTGAATGATCTGGAAGGCCACCCCTGAAGCCCATGTGGATCCTTGAGGCTACGGAGGGTTCTGCGCATGCGAGTGATGGATCGCAGCGGAAAGATGGCTGTCACCTGGGGGCTGTAGCAGAGGAACTGGGGAGAAGCTGGAGGTCGTCGGGGGTCATCGCATGCAGGCGGATAGGTCAGTGCTGAACAGGACAGTCCTGGCGAGCATGCCCAGGCACCCGGGGGGCTGGGAATCGGCGTGGTGCCGAGGAAGAGGAGGAGTGAAAGCAGCTGCTGCTGATGCATGTGCATCCGTTTTCCCATCCCCTCCATTTGTTTGAGTGCCCCCCCGCCCCGTTCAGTGAACTCTGGGGGGGCAGAAAGCCTTCTGCATCGTGACCAGGGCCAGCACCTGTGCCGCTGGAAGCACAGGACGTAGCTCACACTGTGCCCAGGGTTTGGCGGGCTATGGCTGGGAGTGGTTCTAACTGTCCTCCTGGTCCCCCACCTCAAGGCCCAGTGGAGGTGGGTGTGGGGAACTCGTGGCCCCAGCACTGGGTGGCCCCCGGCTATTTGTACTTAAGCCATTTCTGGGTCTCCTCTGGCAAAGAACAACCCTCTTTACAAAGCGATCGCTGCTCCCTGCTCCTCCCGTGTTTGCCTCTGGCTGTCATTTCTCCGGGCGGAGCCCTGAGGACCCTCCTTCTGCTGCTGTTTCTCATCTGCTGCCCGGAGCTTGGCGGATCCACGGCTTTTCTTAAAATAAAGTCCGTGGGCCGAGACCGGTGTGGCTCAGTGGATAGAGCGTCGGCCTGCGGACTGAAAGGTCCCAGGTTTGATTCCAGTAGGGCATGCACCTTGGTTGTGGGCACATCTCCAGTGTGGGGTATGCAGGAGGCGGCTGATCGATGTCGCTCTCTCATCGATGTTTCTGACTTTCTTTCCCTCTCCCTTCCTCTCTGTGAAAAATCAATAAAATATATTTAAAAAATAAAAAAAAATAAAGTCTGTGGTCCTCAGGATGGCCGTTTCCCTCATCATCCCGGTCCCTGTCTGTCCCTTCCACCGCCGAGGCCCGACTGCAGACGGCCGGGCTCTGCGTACACGGGGCCGGCTTTCCCATCCTCCGGCATTACCCACCGTGCCCAGCACTGCACTGAGCTGGCGGTCCACACTCAGTAAACACCCCTGGGTGTGAGAGATGTAAACAGCCGCCTGTTTCGTTTTCCCATCGTTAACGGATTTACCTGGAGCCCCTTAAAAGCTGGTGGTGCGAAGCTTCTGCAGAACCCGGTTTCCCTCCACCCTCCGCCCCCCTCGATGCGGTTTAATTGTCTGGCCACCGCCTGCGGCTCTGTGGAGCTCGGTGGAAGCCTGCCCTTCAGGAGCGGAATAGCTCTGCACCCCGTGCAGCCCTGAGAAAGCAGACGTGTCACCCGCGTGGGTCTGCCGGGGCAGCTCCTGTCGCCAGCAGGACCAGGCCACAGGTGTGCACCCAGCAGTGCGGAGCGGGGACAGGAGCCTCCACCATCTGCACGGTCTCGGGGTCACGTTAGGTGCGTGCAGACCCGAGAAGGCCTTCGGAGAGGCAGGCAGGCAGGCTATCGGCAGCCGCGGAGAAAACGAGAATGATTTTTGCTGTCTGCCCTCGGAGCGCCGTGTAAGCCCGCGTCTGGCTAGGTCAACGTTTTCCTGCCCCGAGCTATAAATTAAAAATATGCCTGAGAATCGGGTGCTGTTTGCTCCGACTACAAGCTGGTCCGTCTATTCCTTGGCAGCGGCTCGGGGGGCATGGTAGACCAGAAGGGAGGGAAAGGAGGATGAATGATTTTAAGCATATTTTTTTCCAAGAGGAATGAAACTGCAAACACCAATTCCCATAGACCAGAGAGCAACTGGTTTCCATGCCGGTGTTGAGCAAAAGCTCATCGCCAAGATCAAGAGGGTCTGGAAATCAATCCCCCGCGCGCTGGTGTCTGGGGGCCGCTGGCTTGACGGAAAGCCCTCCCTCAGCGGAATGTGGGGTGAAGGTGTCGTAAGTAGGCCAGCTCTCCATGCAAATTAGCATCGGAGTCAGTTTCTTGAGACAACAGGCGTGGGTGAAATCAGCCGCCATCCTCTTCTGGCTCATCTGGGAGCAGCCACCCCATGTAATGCTTTGAGATTGAGGTTGGGTTCTGGATACATCAGGCCCGAAATCACGAAAGTCCTGCAGGACTCTGGGTCTTTTTTTTAATATATATATTTTATTGATTTTTTACAGGGAGGAAGGGAGGGAGATAGAAAGTCAGAAACATCAATGACAGAGAGACATCGATCAGCCGCTTCCTGTACGCCCCACAGTAGAGATGTGTCCGCAAGCAAGGTACATGCCACCGACCGGAATCGAACCTGGGACCTTTCAGTCCGCAGGACAATGCTCTATCCACTGAGCCAAACCGGTCTCAGCACTCTGCATCTTTTTAGTGCGGAGCTTAAAAACAAGATCTAGGCGTGGAGAAGATTATTCTAGGGCCCCTTAGCAGATACAACCAGGAAATGTATTGATTTAGTAAACTGTGTGTTCAAATTCATATTTCCAATGCAAATGTAATACTTGAAGTTGTTTTTTTTCTTCTCGCTTTTTTTAAAATATATTTTTATTGATTTCAGAGAGGGAGGGAGAGAGGGATAGAAACAACAATGATGACAGAGAATTATTGATCGGCTGCCTCCTACATGCCCCCTCCTGGAGATCAAGCCCCCAGCCATGACCTCCTGGTTCATAAGTGGATGCCCAACCACTGAGCCACACCACCCGGGCTGTTTTATTGATTTATTGTTCCAGTGCTTCTTTTCGTAAAAATAGCAGATTTTGGTGCTTATTCTATTTCCCCTTCTTTCTTCCATAGTGAATACATGCCTTACATTTTTTGTCCACTTTTCAATAAAGCCTTGAGGTCCCTCCGTATCAGCCCGTCAAGGCTGCCTTCCGTCCGCCTCACACACATTGACTCCTCTCCACCCCGCGGCTGCACCAGCGTGGGGTTCAGCCTGTCCTCCTCCATCCTCAGCTGTCGCGCCGTCTCCAATCTTTTCTTTTACCCACAATGCCACAACCTGTGATCTGTGGCACCTGTTTTCTCTTACCTACGAATGTATATCTTCGAGTGGGATTAAGGGGTCGAATGATAAAAACGTAGGTAATTTTGTCAGCCTATGGCTACGTTTTCCTCTCTTTCGGGTTCTCCCAGTGATAGGAGGATACCCGGGTCTCCACAGCTTAAGCCACAAAATGCTTATCAAACTTGGGGATTCTGCAAACATGACGAGTCAGAGTTGGCATTTCAGTTTCGTTTTCACTTGTACTTACTGTGATGGAAGTTGATTAGTGTTTCGTAGATGTAAGGGCCATGTCTCTTTCTGTAAACTATAGATTTTTCTGGTTCACTTTTCTGTCATTTGTCCCTTTTTCTTTTCAGTTTTCCATATGAAGAGAGAGTACACTTTTACCTCTGATCTCAGCTGCAAATGTTTTCCTTTCTTAGTTTGGCCATCTGTCTCTGGACTTTACTTGTGTGTATGTTACCATGCATTTGTCTTATTTTTAAAAAAATGTATTTTATTGGTATTTCACAGAGAGGAAGGGAGAGGGATAAAGAGTTAGAAACATGGATGAGAGAGAGACATCGATCAACTGCCTTCTGCACGTCCCCCAATGAGGATGTGGTCGCAACCAAGGCACATGCCCTTAACCGGAATCGAACCTGGGACCTTTCAGTTTGCAGGCTGATGCTCTATCTGCTGAGCCAAACCAGTTTCGGCCATTTGTCTTATTTTTATGTAGACAACTTTATCAATCTCACCTTGCCTCTGGATTTTGAGTCATAATTAGGAAGGCTTTCCTCTCCCAGGGTGTCAAGGAAGTCACCATGTTTTCCTGGAGCGCATGTGTAATTTCCCTGCCCAGTGGTTAGCTAGTCCCTTGGGAGTTTATTCTAGTGCATAGTGTATGATATGGATTCAATGTTTTTTTGTGTTTTTGTTTCAAGAGCCCATGCATCTTTCCCCCAATGTTTTGGGAGTCTCCCTTTATCGCATATCAAATGTCCACACGTACTGGGGTCTGCTTGCCAATGTTTCCGTGCTGTTTGCCGATCTGCCGTACCTGAGACTTGTGAAGATCGCCATGACCCGCCTCTGGGTGAGGGACAGTGAGATTCTCTCAGGCCCTCCCGCAGTCCAGAGCCAGCCCAATCCCCGAGGGAAAGCCCAGACTGAGCGCTTACCCTCCGCGTGGAGTGGCCGTGGTCCGTGTCATCGGACTGCGGTGGACGTCATGGCAGACCCCGCAGCCCCAATCATGCAACAGCTTCCCGAGTTGCAGCCGTGTTTACAGAGCCGCCCGGGGCAGCCAGTGCGTCTGGTCCTCGGGGAAGATGCTCCAAACGCTCTCCCTGGGGCACGCCGGGCCGTGTGCCAGTCTGTCCTCCTGGATCCCTGTGGGGTTCGTTTCAATGAGCAGCACTTTCATGACAGGTCCCGGTCCTGCGTGGACGGCTGTGCTCAGAAAAAGCCCTGGGAACGCACGGGTGTGGTTGCACGCTCACAATACCCTTCTCTCGCTCTTGGCTTGATCTGACTCTTCCTCTCTCTATCCTGATTGCCTGACATCATTTACCTGTATCTTTTTTTTTTTTAATTTTAATGCATCTTTGTGAACTGTTTTGGAGGAGAGGTATACATTTTCGAAGGAGGGAGGGAGGGAGGAAAAGAGGGAAGGAGGAAGGAAGGAAGGAAGGAAGGAAGGAAGGAAGGAAGGAAGGAAGGAAGGGGAAGGGAAAGGAAGGGAGGAAGGGGGGGAGGAGGGAAGGAAAGAAGGAAGGAAGGAAGGAAGGAAGGAAGGAAGGAAGGAAGGAAGGAAGGAAGGAAGGAAGGAAGGGCCGGTGGCTTTGCACTGCTGAAGCGTGTCACCAGCGTGTAGTGCTGGTTTCAGGCCACCTCTCCTGCCCTTTTCGGAGGCACTTCCCGTGGGCAGGTTTGCCTCCTGCAGAGAACACGTGTGCTCCCAGGTCAAGCAGCTTCCATCCTTTCCATCTTTCCATTTTCGATCCTCGAGGAGCAGATGCAGAGGTGTTTTCCAACCCTGTCCAGTAGCAGACGGGGTTCCAGGGACCACCATCAGCGGGAGGCAGTGGTGTTCGACCTGATTGCACAGGCCTGCACCCCGACGCCCCTTCACCTCCGTGGCCTAGGCTGGAGGGACACTGCACTGCCCTGAGGTCAAAGACAGGCCTTCACGCCAGCACTCATCAACAGTGGGTCGTTGTCTTCTCACCTCCTGGTCCTTCTCCTTTGGCCCAGCCGCCCTTGAACCTGTGCCTTGGCCACGCTTCCTCCAGGAAGCCTGGCTGCCTGCAGTCCCCCCAGCCCTGCTGGTACCTGAGATGACTAAACTGACCTTGTTTTCCTGCCTCACAGTCTCTTTGGCACCTTTACTGCAGGGGTGTCCACAGATTCCCCCGGGTGGGGTGGCACTCCCTGGGTGTCCTGCCGCCGCTTGGTAGTGCTACCACAGAGTCGGGAGGCTCCCGCTGCTGCAGCTGCACTTGCCAGCCATGAGCCCAGCTTCTGGCTGAGCAGCGCTGCCCCTGTGGGAGGCACTGACCTCCAGGGGCAGCTCCTGCCTGGATTGGCTGCCCCGTCGTGGTCAGTGCACATCCTAGCGACTGGTCGACCAGTCATTCGGGTTGTTGCGTCGTAATGGTCTTTTAGGCTTTTAGATAGAGATGGATCTCTAAGTGTGGATGTTCATACCTCTTCGCTGTAGAAATGTTAAAATGTCTGGGTCTGAGGTGACATTCCCGAGAGTATCGCGATGGACAGCATGTGTGCTCTGAATTCCCAGGGACTCGGAATAAGGGGTCATGGGCCTGGAGAAAACCAGAGGCTAGAAAAGCCTGTGATTTCACTCCGTATGGCTGACAAGGTAACCCGTGCACTGAATTGACCCGTGCCACCAAGAGCGAATGCATTTGATGACCACAAATTTAGAAATATCCAAATCCCACTGGTAAGCTGAGGACTTCCTCGTCCCTGGGAAATCCACAGACATGCATGCAGCCTAGAGAAAGATCCCCACAGTAGAATATTAGATGGAACTGGATGTCTCAAAGCCCCCAGCATGTGTCCACTCTGGGGACCTTGACACTAGCAGGTGTCTAGACATTTAATGATGACAAGATTTTAAATGCTTTCCAGATGCCAGGCACTGTCCTGGTCACCTAACATAGGTTACATAACCAACTCCTGTGGCAACACGCGGAGGCATAACATATCAATATTCCTTTGTAGATAAGGAAACTGAGGCCCAGAGAGAGTACGTGTCCGCATTGCGGTTCAGACGCCAAAAAGCAGAAACCAATAGAGGGCCTGGGAGTTTGCAGAGTCATTCCAAGGTCAGGGTCGAGGCTCCACTTCCAGGAGTGATTCCAGCTCCAGAGGCAGAACCGGAACCAGGCTGCCAGGGGCGCTCCGCCCACCGTTGGGGAGGTGGGGAATCAGGACCCCACCGTGGGACCTAGAGACCAAGGGAACACCCACCTCCTGCTGGACAGGACCCAGGACGGGTGGCCGCAGCTGCTGGCTTCAGAGTTGCATCGGCTATATAGTGCCCTGCTTTCAACGCACCCACAGAGCCGGGCCTGGCTTCCCTCCTCCCTCCCCCGCCCCCCACCCGGCAGAGACCACTTCACCCCCTCAGCCTCTCAGCTCTTACGCGAGCACATCTGCCTGGCAGAACCCACAGAGCAGCCAGACCCCTGGCAGTGCTGGGGAGGGGCTGCCATTAAGCTTTCTCCACCTTGAAACACGCACGAGTTGAACGGATGCTGATGGCGCCACTCCACACTTCCAGGCATCCAGAAACTTCCCCAGGATGACACGACAAGTGGTAGGACCAAGGCGGAGGCCTGGCCGCCTGGCTCCGGAGTCTCAGCTGCGGACCTTCTGCTGCCTCTCCTCCCCATGAGCTCACGCCGGGGCTGCTGGTCCCCATGCCCTGTCTGTCGTCTGCACGCTCGTCCGTCCTTCGGGCGGGCGGCAGCTGGTCCTGTGTCTGTGTGGGACCAGGGGCCTCTGGAGCCGGACCCTGAAACCTTCTGGGGCTGGAATGGAGGGTCTCTAGCTGCCATGTGGTATCAGTGAGCTAGCGGCTCAGCCGGGCTGCCTGAGAAGCCACCCCAAAACTCAGCCACGTACGGAAAGAAACATCTGGT
The DNA here is from genome assembly GCA_004026805.1 of Lasiurus borealis. NCBI lineage: Eukaryota > Metazoa > Chordata > Mammalia > Chiroptera > Vespertilionidae > Lasiurus > Lasiurus borealis. Next base: position 4,889 of record PVJN01033508.1, on the reverse strand, counting down.
ACGGCTTAGTGGGCCTGCAGGGGGCTGGCTTTGCTGGTCTCAGCTGGTTCATTTGTGCGGTCACACAGGTGGCTTTGTGGTCTGGGCTGGACTCTGAGACTTGGGCTCGGCTGATGGATCTCTGGTGTCATCCTCCAGCAAGCCCCACCGGCATGTCCATTTCCAAGTCAAAGTCATAGAGTCATGCTCAAGGTCACGGTGGAGAGGACACGTTACAAGGCAAAGGGCCCGGATGAGCGGAGACCATTCGCTATAAGCCTTCTCCCTCACTGAGGAGCCCGGGGCACAATGCCTAGCCTCTCACACCAGCCCAGGCACCGGTGGGCCTGGCACAGCCCTGCTCAGAGCGGAGGCACGCAGGGCCAAGCCTTCGGAGCCCGCGGGGTGAGGCGGGGTGCAGATGCAGCCCAGGGGCTGCCGGGAAGCCTCTGCAGGGGCTCCCTCTTCCCCTCCTCCGGTTGGTGCAGCTCTGTGCTCCAGCCCGGCCCGCCAGCCGACGCTGGACTCGCGGGGGGCCTTGGCTCAGGCGGAGCCACTTCTTAACAAAGACGGTCTGTTAACATCTCCAGCGGCAGGGCTGCTCGCCGCCAATTAAAACGCCCCTGTCCCCGCCGCGGCACACGCCGGGAGAACAGCTCTGCGATTCAGAGCACAAGTGGGAAGCACACGCAGCGCGTTCATCGTGAGCCGGCGCCGGCCTTGTGCCCAGCTTTCCTCTGCTTCTCGGGGGACAGACACAGAGTGTGGCTCTCCCAAGATTCCCCGGGGGGCGGGGGCGGTCTGCCTGGGCCCCATGTGCTGCCGGCCGAGATGGTTCCCCGTTTCCTGGGGACCCTGTGAAGGGTCCTTGTTCTCCCACAGCTCAGATTTCGGCAGGCAGAGCTTACGTTTTCCTAATTCACATTTAATCACAGGCAGACAGCGCTGCCTCGGGGACAGAGCAGAGGCCCAGGGCCCCCGTGGAGCCCAGGTCCCTGGGTTCCCCTTCTCTGCGGAGCTGGAGGCGCGGCTCCCGGGCCAGGGTTCAGGTAGCAGCTCTGATTTGGGAAGATGCTAAAGGAAAAGGACATCCCTGCTTCACACCCCCTCACACCCCCTCACCCCCCAATATGGATCCATTTCCCTTTGAAGCAAAGTCTCCCCAGGTCCCCCGGTTAGAGCAGATATATAGGTATATTATAGATATATAGATATATGTGTGTGTGTGTGTGTGTGTGTGTGTGTGTAGATATACAGTGGTACCTCGAGATACAAGTTTAATTTGTTCCATAACCTTGAGGCATGGGAAACTGTGAGACGCTCGAGTCGCGGTAAACTGGTGGGTTGTGTGCAGCCGGCCAATCCGCTCGATTACTCCTATCTCAAATATTGCTCATATTTCAAAGCAAAAATCGCTCGCTCGACGGCTCGTATCTCAAAAATCTCGTATGTTAGGGCACTCGTATCTCGAGGTACCACTATGTGTGTGTGTGCTTGCTGGAGGATGACACCAGAGATCCATCAGCCGAGCCCACACACACACACACGCGCATACACACACACACACACACACACACAAACACACATTCATTCATTCATTCATTCTCTGGTTTCCTTCTCAAGAGATTAGTTTTAACCGAGTCAAGAAAACACTGACAGCGTTAGCGAGAGATGATTCACAAGCCACACACTTCGCCCATTTCAGAGGAACAATTAGGTGGTTTTCAAGAGACTCACAGACATAGGCAACCCTCACCAGGGTCAACGTGAGAACATTTCCATCGTCTCAGAAAGCAGCCCATCCCCATTAGCCGTCCCTCGCCGTGCCCGAAGCCCTGGCAACTGCAGATCCCCCTTCTCTGCAGACATCCTGGTTCTGGACAGATGGAGAGAAGGGGATCATAGGACACGTGGCCTTGGGCGAATGGGTTCTTTCAGTTAGCCCAATCGACGGAGGTTTCTGCAGGTTAGTCTTCGAACGCAGATGACTGGGTTAAACCCTGGCTCCGTAGCCCCCTGCCAGCTGTGTAACTGGAGACAAACGGCTTAACCTCTCGGTGCCTAAATTTCTTCATCTCACCCTGAGGCGCGTGCCATTGCTCGCCCCATAGGGTTCACTGGTTAACACGCGCTACGGCTTGGAGCTGTGCCTGGGACCCGGGGCTGAGGAACTGTGGGTTCTTAGCATCTTCTTGCCCAGGCCTTCCCTCCAGCCCTATGCTGCTTTGTTTGGGGGCCCTGCCTCTCTGTTTTTATCCCCTCGGCAAACTTGTACTACAGTTTGCATCCCTCTTCCCCTAGGACAGGGGTTCTCAATCTGTGGGTCGCGACCCCTTTGGGGGGGTCGAACGACTCTTTCACAGGGGTCGCCTAAGACCATTGGAAAATGCAGATATTTACATCACGATGCATCACAGTAGCAAAATGTCATGGTTGGGGGTCACCACCACATGAGGAGCTGTATTCGAGGGTCGCGGCCTCAGGAAGGTTGAGAACCACTGCCCTAGGGGCTGCCCGCTGTGTTCGTGCCTTGCAAACTCTCACCCAACTTTAAAGCCTCCGGTACCCTACCTCCTTCTCCCCAGGCAGACTTTTGGCCCCTCTTTGGGATTTCAGGTTCAAAATAGTTCAGAGAGCCCTGACCGGAGTGGCTCAGTGGATAGAGCGTCGGCCTGCGGGCTCAAGGGTCCCAAGTTTGATTCTGGTCAAGGGCATGTACCTTGGTTGCAGGCACATCCCCAGTAGGAGGTGTACAGGAGGCAGCTGATCGATGTTTCTCTCTCATCCATGTTTCTAACGCTCTATCCCTCTCTCTTTCTCTCTGTAAAAATATTAATAAAATGTGGGTTTTTTTTAATTGTTCAGAGTATGCCATCTGGGGGCGACTCAGTGAGAGTGCTGAACGGGAGGAGGTCTGCCCGGTGCACTCACTGCCGTCCGTACTGTGTGTCCTCAGCATTTTTTAAAAAATATATTTTATTGATTTTTTTTACAGAGAGGAAGGGAGAGGGATAGAGAGTTAGAAACATCGATGAGAGAGACATCGGTCAGCTGCTTCCTGCACGCCCCCCCCACTGGGGATGTGCCCACAACCAAGGTACATGCCCTTGACCGGAATCAAACCTGGGACCTTTCAGTCCGCAAGCCGATGATGCTCTATCCACTGAGCCAAACCGGTTCCGGCTGTCCTCAGCATTTTTATTCTCATCTGGGGAGAGGGGACGTGTCATCCCAGGCCTCGTTCCAGGAGCCACTCTTCCTTGGTTCTAATTAGCCGGCGTGCAGTGATATATTAATATCGTTAACGATAAAAGCGAGGCAAACACATTGGAAAAGGTCACCACATAAAATCGAGGGGAGCGGTGCTCCCAGCCCCAAGCGCTGGCGCTGCCCTCCTGTGTCACAGCTCCGCTGACGCCGGGACTGTGGTTTCTTTGTGCGTTTTTATGTCTTTTCCACGTCTGGGTTTGGCTCCGCTGAGAGACCGTAAACTTGTAAAGAACAAGAATCACGTTGTCTCCTTTCACAAGCGTGTCCATTTGGCGAAAACCAAGTCAAAGCGCCGTTCTTAGGTGTTAATTATCTACACCTGTAACGGTCTTTTATTGACAGGAGGGCCCAGTGTCTGGGAAGTGTCCGGCAGACACCCCGCCCCTGTGAACCTCAGCGTGGCTTAGTCCTCATGCCCGTGCGGCTGTGTCTTCTGCCCCCAGAACTACCTGTGCTGTGTAAGGGGACAGGGAAACTCAGCTGTGGCCAGCACAGGCTGTAGGGAGGGGGGAAGCGGGGTGGGGGTGGAGGGCAGGATTTCTCTGAAGCTTCAGGACCTAGCTTGCTTATCACGCACCTCCCATCTTGAGACGTTTCAGGAGTACTCTTAAAAAGTAGAAGTAGCCAAAACTGATGTGGCTCCATGGATAGAGCATCGGCCTGTGGACTGAAAGGTTCCAGGTTCGATTCCGGTCAAGGGCATGTACCTTGGTTGCGGGCACATCTCCAGTGGGGGGCGTGCAGGAGGCAGCTGATCGATGTCTCTCTCTCATCGATGTTTCTGACTTTCTATCCCTCTCCCTTCCTCTCTGTAAAAAAATCAATAAAATATATTTTTTTTAAAAGTAGAAGTATGTGGGCCCTGGCTGGTGTGTCTCAGTGGTTAGAGCCTCAGCCTGAAGGGTCATGGCTTGATTCCAGTCATGGACAAGTGCCTGGGTTGCGGGTTCCCCAGCCCCAGTGGGAGCACACACGTGAGGCAACCAATCAATGTGTCTCTCTCATGTCGATGTTTTCTGTCTCTCTGTCTTCTCCTCCTCCCTTCCTTCAACTCTCTCTCTAGAACTCAGTGGGGAAAATATTCTCAGGTGAGGATTTAAAAAAGAAAAAGAAAAAGGAAGTGTGTGGACAGCATTTTCCTCCCTGCCACATGGGGCTTCTGGGGGAAGAACCGCCCTTTAGCCTAGGCCAGAGCAACAGTGCAACGATTGACATTGGAGAGCCACATTTTTAAAACTTCTTCTAAGGCCACTTCTTCAAAACAGACTCGCCCAGGCCGTGGTATTTTGTGGAAGAGCCACCCTCAAGGGGCCAAAGAGCCGCAGGTGGCTCGCGAGCCGCGGTTTGCCGACCACTGGCCTAGCCCTTTGCTTCCTTTCAGAATCCTGGCAGGTGAAGGAAGAAGCATTCTGTGGAGTAAGGCACGTTGAGACCGGACACAGGGCCATAAATGTATCACAGAAGCGGCTCGCATTACCGAATGCTCACGGTGCGCTCGGCCTGTTCTGGGCGCTGTGTGTGTGTGACTGTCGCAGCTCATCCTACAAAACCCCCTGAAGGAGAGATGTTCCTTTTCCAGTAAGGAAACTGGGGCACAGAAATGAAATCGGATCTCCAAGTCCCACAGCTCGTAATGGAAC
>PVJN01033507.1:0-23392 GCA_004026805.1 Lasiurus borealis | reverse complement strand
CAGCCAGGTACTCGGGCACCCGCTCTCTCAGCGCGCGCATCTCCGTACCTCAGCTTTTTGCAGTTCCTCTGGGTGTCTGTGAGCCCCTCTCTTTCCTTCTAGCTGTAGAACTTCCACTCAGCCAGCTTTCCTGTGGTTCTGGATGATGTCTGTTCTGTCTTTTAGTTGTAGTTTTGAAATTGTTGTGCGAGGCAGCAGTATAGGTGTTTACCTATGCCGCCATCTTGCCTCCTCTCCTTCTGCTTTTTTATATTTCAAATTTTTGACTTGATTCTTGCCTTCTGCTAGTCTGCTATTAGGTCTCTGTTTAATACTTTTTATTTCAGTCAGTGTATGTTTAACTTCTATTTGGTCCTTTATCATCTCTAGTTGTCCTTTTGCATCTCCTCTAGGGACTTGATAAATTTATCCAACTTTTCTAGGATGTTCTTGAAAAACCTTATAAGCGTGGTTTTGAACTCTATATCCAGTTGTTTGTTTTCCTCCATTTCTTTTGTTTGTGATCCCTTCCCTTGTCTCGGCATTTTCACTATGCTGGGAGAACTTCTGTGTTGGATTCAGCCTTATGATACCAGACTTGAAAAACTGCAGAAGCCTCTCTGTTGAGCTTGGGATGGGTGGAGTCTCAGGGCTTAAGGGACAGCCTTGCCTTCCAGTCGGCCCTGCCCTCCACGGCCCCTGAGTCTCACGTGACTGGGTAATCACTGGAGCGGTCCCTGTGTGCATGCTCTTGCAGTGCCTCTAGACTGCTGCCTTTCTGGCTCCCCTGTGCTATGGGACCACAGGAGTCTGGGTCCCCAGGGTTTCGCCTGAAACTGGGGTTTAGTGAAATTAGAAGTGCACAGTTGGGAGGGTCTGTCTCCCGCCCTCTCATGAAAGCCAGCGGCACAATCAGTGGTCGGTCCTCTGCGCACAGTGGTGTGCGTGCCACCAGCTTCTGATCTTTTGTGACTCCCCTAAATTTCAGTGCACCTCTCCCTTTTCACAGTCCAAACTTCCCCCGTATGAGTTTCGGCTGGATCTGGGGTGTAGTGTCATAAGATAACGGGTTCAATGCCTTTGAGAGTCTCCGTTTCCCTCCCGTCAGAGAAAACTAGCTAGGTACTCAGGCACCCGCTATCTCCATTGCGCGTCTCCATACCTCAGCTTTTTGCAGCTCTTCTGGGTCTCCCTGAGCCCCTCTCTTTCTCTCTAGTTGTAGAATTTCCACTCCGCCAGCTTTTCTGTGGCTCTGGATGATGTCAGTTCTGTCTTTTAGTTGTAGTTTTGAAATTGTTGTGCGAGGCAGCCGTGTAGGTGTTTGCCTATGCCGCCATCTTGGATTCCCCCCCAATCACAGATTTTATTCTTGCATTGTTATTTATTTATTCTTGTACTAGAGGCCCAGTGCACAAAATTCATGAATGGGGAGTGTGTGTCCCTCAGGCCAGCCAGCACCCTCTCCAGTTTGGTACCCCTTTCTGGGATGTCCGACTGCTGGTTGGACATCCCTTTCACAATCCTGGACTGCTGGCTCCTAACCACTTGTCTGCCTTCCTGCCACCCTGATCACCCCCTAACTGCTTCGCTGCTGGCCCAATTGTCCCCAACTGCCCTCCCCTGCAGTCCTGATCGCCCACAACTGCCCTCCCTGCTGTGACTTGACTCCTCTGCCAGGATCCACCTTTTTCCTGCGAGATAACAGAGACACTGGGACTGGCCTCTGCTGTGTGTGCAGCCATTTTGTGGTGGCCATCTTTTGGTGGCCATCTTTGTGGTAGCCATCTTGTGACATTGCATGTGAGGGCGCAAGGACCACTTAGGCTTTTATTAGTATAGATTATTTTCCATTTAAACAATTGTAAACCTATCTTTGTCCCACCCTGTATATGTGAGAGTAAAGTTAGATAAGGGTTATTTTAACAAGGTTTGTTCCTACAAATTCTTCCTGGCCTCGACTCCACATCTCTGGTGATGAGAATGTCCTTTCTTTTTCATCAGGTACAGGGAAGGCCTGTTTCATATGGAAGTTTTAGCTTTTGTTTTTAAGAAGAATGTGGAAGCCAGAGTGCCTTTCTTACTCTTGGTTTTCAAGAGCCCTTGATTATGCTCTAAATAGTCAATATGTCAAATTGGCATATTTTGGGGTAAATTGGCATGTTTTGGGGTGCTATGTTCTGAACCCACTCCCTCAGCCCTGTATTACCCTCCATCTCACTGGAAGGAACACAAGTGGGCTGTGAAGTGGGCACCCACGGTGAAGGTAATGCCCAGAGTCGGGTGTGAGGAAGCCAAGACATGCATAAGAGAACCATTCAAAATTCTCCCGTTTGCTCCTCTCCTGACTGGTTTTGCCTTTAGGGGTCTGAGCCTGGAGGATGTTCCTCGGAGTTCCACTCACTCTGGCTTTGTTGACAGCCATGGCTATAGCCTTGATATACTGGCCATCATCGCCCATTGTGGCACTACCATGTAACTCGCCCATTCTTCCTTATAAGGGAGTGCTAACTTTATTCACCTCATAACTTAAAACACACACACACACACACACACACACACACACACACACACACATTAAACTCTTGTAGATATCATGGCAAAAGTGTTCATAAAAGCCAAATTTCTTCCTGTCAAACAAGGACACTTTCCTATGTAACCATAATAAAACCATCAAGATAAGGAAATTAGCCCAGCCAGCATGCCCAGTGGTTAACGTCCACCTATGAACCAGGCAGTCATGGTTCGATTCCCAGTCAGGGCACATGCCCCAGCTGTGGGCCTGATCCCCAAAAGGAGGCATGCAAGAGGTAACTGATAAATGATTCTCTCTCATCATTGATGTTTCTCTTTCTCCCTCTCCCTTCCTATCTGAAATCCATAAATATATATTTTAAAAAAGATCAGGAAATTAATAGTGATAGAATACCATATAAAATGTTTAAAAGATTGGTCACTAGAAAATCTAAATAGTTGCTTTACATACAGTAACATCTTTTCCATTGTAATCACTATTTTTATTCCTTTAATTCTTTTTTAAAATTCTTTATTGTTGAAAGTTTTTTAAAATATATTTTATTAATTTTTTACAGAGAGAAGGGAGAGAGAGAGAGAGTTAGAAACATTGATGAGACACCGATTCATCTGCCTCCTGCACGCCTCCTACTGGGGATGTGTCCACAACCAAGATACATGCCCTTGACCAGAATCAAACCTGGGACCCTTAAGTCCGTAGGCTGACGCTCTATCCACTGAGCCAAACCGGTAAGGGCTATTGTTGAAAGTTTTACATATGTCTTCTTTTCCCCATTATCCTCTCTCCACCCGCTCCTGCCCCCCAGCACATGCCCCTATCCTTCTATTGTCTGTATCTATTGGTTATGCTCCTAGGCATGGATAAAGTCCTTTGGTTGATCTCTTACCCCTCCCCCATTCCACTGCCTTCCCTCTGAGGTTAGATGGTCTGTTTGATGCTTCTATATCTCTGGCTCTATTTTTGTTCATTAGTTTATATTGTTCATCATATTCTACAAATTAGTAAGATCATGTGATATTAATCTTTCTCCAACTGACTCATTTCGCTTAGCATGATGCTCTCCAGTTCCATCCATGCTGTTGCAAATGATAAAAAGTCCTTTTTTCTGCAGTGTAGTATTCCATTGTGTAGATGTACCACAGTTTTCTAATCCAATCCTCTGCGGATGGGCACTTAAGGCTGTTTCCAAATCCTTGCTATTATAAATTGTGCTGCTATTAATGCTCTTTTAATTCTCTATCCACAATTCTCTTCAAAATATTCTCAACTTTTCTGGTACTCTCTGTACTGCTCTTGGCAAAAACAATGCTTCAATCAGGAAAGCCCTGGTGAATGCGGTCAGGGCAAGTGCCGGTGGCAAAGCGTGACTCACCCTGAGCATGACGTTCAGGGTGACTTATCCAAAGACTACATTTCCTCTGTGGACACTCGCTGTGCTTTTCAAATGTCTGTGACTGTTGTTACTGCCCTGCTGCTTGAATTTGGAAGGTAACTGAAAAACTCTCTCACATCGTTTTGATAAAGCCTATTAAACTTTTGAGATATAAATATAACATTTTCTATCAACTTAAAACAGACTATATTAAGAGATACATGTATTCTATGAAGTGTGGGTATTAAAAAAACAAAAGGTGTCGCTTCTGAGACATATTTGGCAGGCTGTGCTTGAATATATAAAGTGCTGAAGACAGTGCTTGGCACAAAGAAAGTATTAGCTATTGTTGTTTCACTTTTATGAACCCAGCACTGTAGTGTGGAAGGAAGGCAAGTAAACACAAGATGGGTAAGATCACTGCAGACTCTGACTAAGTTTCTGAAGGGATTAATAGCATGATAGAAGGACTTCTGCATTTGCAAGGTCAGGGTGACCTTCCTGGGGAGGTGACATCTAAAAATAAATCTAAAGAAGGAAGCAAGCCAGCCACAAAGGGAGCTAGGGCGAAGCCTTGCAGGCCAGAGCAAGAGCAAATCCTCAGGCAAAGGTGAGACATAGCTGGGGAAGGACAGTGGCTGCAATGTGGGGAGAAAGGAGAACCCTGGAGATGAGGCAAGAAAGATAGGCAGGTCCTGATCACAAAGAATCTTGGAAGCTATGATTCAGAGTCTGGATTCTAGTCTTGGTGCTATAAGAAACTAAGAATTTTAAGTGGAGGACTGAGATATCTGAGGAGATTGAGCTAATGGAGTTTAAGTGGAAACTGGGAGACCAGATTAGGTAAAGATGTTTACAAACTAACCTCACACACACATTCATGAAGAATTATGTTCCCCTGTCTTTTGGGAGGTGTTATTATTTACAAATGGCAACATGGCTGCAAAATGATGAGATGGGATGAGGTTTCGTATAATATGGTACAGGAGAAGGCTGAATGAAGATGACTTTCGTCAGCACCTCGTTTTAGTCCTCCCATACAGTACCTGTGGTGATACATGGTTGGTTGTTTTGCCTTACTGGTTAGAAGCATGACATTGTGGCTATCCCGCCTGTTTAAGTTAAGAATCAGAGAGGTCTACCATTGTTCTCCAGTAGGCCACCGCTGCAATCTGCCCATTCTGTATCTTCTTGCATATTAGAAAGAGTAATGGTGCTTAGGAACAAAAGCCCTTTCTGAAGAGATTAGGTGGAGGATAACTCATGATAAACGGCCTGATAAGAGTTGTAGAGCACTACAGAAGGGAAACAGAAAATACCACCCCAAAATATGCCACTTTAGTATATTATAGAAAATATAGAAGCCAGTAGCATAGTCATGTATTCTTATTTGAAAGTATTATGTGCCGTGCAGAATTTTATGTGCTATATTTTTATAAAACTGGCAGCACAGTAGGCTTTTTTTATGCCAGCATCATCACAAACTTGAGTAAAGTGTTATGCTATGACATTACTAAGTGATAGGAATTGTTTGGCCCCATTATAATCTTATGGACCATCACCATATATGTGGTACTAAGGTAATTTGGGAGAAAAAATAGAAAAACTTAGGTACTAGCTAGAGAAAAAAACAGGCACATATTAAGAGTAAAGCTATATTTTCTCTGTATAGATACCCATAGTGTTGAGACAAGATAAAAACAAGGATTGTTCATGTAAGTGATTTGCTTTATAGGAGACTAGAGGCCCCATGCATGAAATTCGTGCAAGAGTAGGCCTTCCTTCCCCCAGCTGCTGGCACCAGCTTCCCTCTGGCACCCAGGACCCAGGCTTCTTTTGAAGCCCCAGCTTTGTTTGGAAGGTCCTCCAGTCTAATTAGTAATAGTATGCTTTTATTTTTATATATAGGTAAATCATCACTTAACATATCTGGAATTAATCCGATGAAGCAAATAGAGTCATTTATGCATTTCTCAAATTGGAGAGCTTTTAATATCAGAAATAAACTAAAATGGATGACAAATTACTATTAAAGTTTATATTAGAAATAAATTATGCACCTCTTCTTAAAAATTGTTTGACATGTACATTCTAAATTAAACACACACACACACACACACACACACACACACACTTAGAAAACAACAATGAGAAAAAAAAAGAATTATTTTGAGCTGAAGGTAATTAAGAAAAGGCTAATGTAGGAAAATCTCTCTGCCCTCTCCCTATTTTTCTAAAAGCAGGACATAAATTTGTGTCTTCTTTCCCTTCTTTCCCAGGAAGGACAGAAGTTAATCATTGCAAACAATGCTACACTTTTATTAGTCCAATGATGGCACTGAGGAATTTACATAACACTTTTTACTAACTTGCCTTTACCTTGCATAGATTTGTCTTCCCACAATTTGCTGTCCTAGAAACTCAGTCCTTTTCTTTTGTCTTGTTGCTTCCCTAATTTTTTATTTTAATTTGGTAAGATGTCGCGTAAAAGCCCAAGTTCTAACCACCCATTTGAGTCACTAATTTCTGGAGTGCTCCTATGTGTATAAACAATGCACATGTTATAAGCTTCTGTTCTTCCACCCCCCTTTTATTAATGTGTATTTTGTCAGTCTAATATAGAAAGTCCAGGCAGAAACCCTAGGATGGTAGAGAGAAAAAGATTTTTTTTTCCTTTCTCACATGAAAAAGATTTTTTTTCCTTTCTCACATGACAAAGAACAGAAAGTGTATACTGAGGGTCCCGGAAACAGGATAATTGTGGCATAGAGGACCAAGAGCTGGTTGCCACATTTACTAACTGCGCTTGCTTAATCAGACCACAGGCTTCTTTGAACCCTGGTTTCTCCAGTTAAATGTGTTTTTTTTTTTGGGGGGGGGGGAATATGGAGGAGTGAAATAAGAATTAAATAAGATAGGCAGTGATGATAAAATACTTTAGATTGTGTTACAGAAGCAAGCATTGCCAAAAACTCAGCGCCATCAGTGGCTTAGCACAACCAAAGTGAATTTAGATGTGGGTCAGTAGGGATTCTCCTCTTTCTGGACACTCTGGGATCCATATTTCCATCACCTCGTGACATAGCCTCAACATAAGGCCTCCCAGATTATTGAAGAAAGAAAAGAGAGAATGATATATTTTTAATGTTTGGACCCGGGAGGGGCTTCTGTCACTTCTACATATCCTCCATGAGCTAGCACTAAGTTACATAGCCCCAGTAAAACTTCAAAGTAAGCTGGAAAATGTAGTTTCTCAACTGCCCAGAAAGAAAAAAGAATGAGATTTGGTGAAATAATGGCATTGTCTTTATCACATGTAAGTAAATGTGGTGTGTGTTTTTTTTTCACAAATAGATTTTTTTATTTGTCATCATTAAATGTCTGAATTTTAAACAGATTCTTGAACTGGAGGCTCATATCCATCAGCTCACTCAACTTTAGCACCTGTCTCATCCCCAGTAGCTTTGCCAGAACTGCTACCTTCACCATGAAGCTCCATGAGTTTTCCCAGTTCAAATCTGGGCTTCTTCAGGATTTTGACTTTTCTAACAAAGACATTATGGAGCAGATAAATAGATTGTCAAGTCTTTCATATGTCTTTTCAATGCTGTCTGGAATCAATTTATTGACCATTTCTTTCAAGTCATTTGTCTGCACCTCTCGGGTCATGATTTTCTTTTGGATTTGGTGAACCTGCTGATGCTGAGCATAAGAGGTCTTCTGAATCTGATGGTTGCGTTTTTTAGTAAAACCAACACAGAAGAGACAAAGCAAATAAATAACCATCGGTAATCTTGACATCGACATGAGCTTCAATCACGGTCTGCCACTTCTTGACCATAGAGCACATTTTGTCACGGGTAAGATCCATGCCATGGAAATTGTCAGGCAATTTTTGCTCTAAACATTCTCAGTAATTAGCTTGAATTTTCTAATTGCAACTTCATCATTCTGCAGATCAGCTAGGCTCACTTCAAAAACACGACCCTTGAGGCCATCAGATGCAATTTTGATTCCTTGAGTTCTTGTAACCAGTGTTTTTCCAATATTCCTTATATTGAACATAGCTGGTGCTTTCACATCATACCGATCTTTCTTAGAAAATGGATCAACCACTTTCTTTTCGGCTCCTTTTTTGCAGCCTTTTGTAAGGCGCTTATTCTTGCCCACCGCCATGGTGCTGGTCAGAGAGCCAAAGGGTGGAAGCATAACTTGCATGAGAACGTAGGCATATCTAAATGTGTTTTAAAAAATTTAACTAACTTATTAAAATTTTTTTATTTCTATTTAGAGAGAGAAGAAGAGAGATGGAGAGAGAGAGAAACATTGATTGACTCTCTCCACACACTCTCTAGAGGGGATTGAGCCCACAATCTAGGCATGTGCCCTGACCTGGAATCAAGCCAGCAACCTTCCCATGCATGATGCCCAACCAACTGAGCTACATCTGCCAGGGCAGTAAATGTGTTTTATAAAATACTAGAGGCCTGGTGCACAAACAAAACTGGTAGTCCAATGCTGCCTGCTGCTCCTGCTCATCCTGAACCTGCTGCACCTGCTGCCATACCCGCTTAGTAGGCCTGTGTGCTGCTGTTTCTGGGCTGTGGTGGCCAGCTGTGAGCCCTGCGTCTGGCGCCCGTCGGTCAGCTGAGTGGCGCTCCCACTGTGGGTGGGCCTTGAACACCAGGGGGCAGCTCCTGCGTTGGGAGTCTGCCTCCTAGTGGTCAGTGCGTGTCATAGTGACCAACTGGTCATTCAGTTGCTTAGGCTTTTATGTATAGAGATTACCTCTAGCTTTTCTTTGGTAATGAACATTTGAAATGACTAAAATTGGGGTGGGGGGTGGTGGGGAGAGGGAAAGTTAGCAAGCAAAGAATATGTATGAGCCACAAGATAGATAATGCTCTTCTGAATATAATTGTTCTTTTAGGAGGACACAAAAAAAACGTCCTAGAAATAAGAGTGGGAGCAGAAGATGAAGGGTTTAGGGACTGGGGATTGGAAAGAAATGAAATATCTTAATTGGTAAAATTCACAATTGTGATGAACGTGTGGCTGAATAAGAAAATTTTATGTCTGAACTAAAAGCAAATGGCATTTTAAAGAGACAACAATTTTGTAATCACCAGAAAAGTAAAGTTTACAACATTCATCTGAGGCAAGAAGTTCAAAATGAAGATTTTTTCTGCAAATAAAAAGAAAGAGCTATGCTGGAAATCACTTGCAAGTTAAATGTTAAAGAGAAAAGGTGGTAATAAATGGAGATCTGTAGGGTGACTCATGCAAGTTAGAAAAGTTAAACCGTGTCTTATCTTCTGACGTCCAAAGACATGGAACAAGCACTCTGGGGACCAAGGATCTGCCATGAAATGTGTCACCTTTCTAAGACAAAAACTCTCTCAGCCAGAAGACTTTAAGAAGGATAAATCCAGGTTTTTATGCAGGAAGGGGAGGGGGAATAATTTTCTCTCACCCTTTTAGTTCTCTGCAGAGCCTCTTATAACAAAAGACCAATTAACAAGAGATAAAGACATAGATGTTTAGATGCCTGGCATACAGGGAATAATGAGGAACTCCCTGAGATGGTTTAGAACTTCAGCTTAAATACCATGTTTAGCTGAAGAAAAAAGGAAGAAGGTTATGGGGAGGCCAGTTATGGGGAGGTTACCAGGAAAAGCATGGTAAACAAGGGTAAGCTTTATTGTGTAGTTTTAAGAGGTGCCTTCTTCGTAAATATGAGTCTCTTGTGATTTAGAATGAACCTTCCCTTCCTGGTATAAAGAGAGAAACATCCATGAAAACAGAGATTTCCTTTATAAATGTGATAGTCCTTTGTAAAGGGTTAATTGTTCTCAGAGCTTCCCCATGTCTGCTGTTTCTCAAAATAATCAACTCAAAATACTCCTTATGCCTAAGAGGCATATTTTGGGGTAGTATATTCTGCTATACTTTTTTACATTTACCTCCTTGACCTCTCTGAGATTCTCTCTGACTACCAACCTTGCTCAACCTACTCCAGCCACTCTGGACACTCTCTGTTCTTTCAATATTCTGGCTATGCTCCAGTCTCCTGGCACCTTCTATAGCTCTTCTCTCAGACTAGAAAGCTCTTCCATGCCATCTGATGTCCACTCTGCTGACTCCCTCACCTTCTCAATCTATTTAATACCTTCATGCATACAAAATATTGACTTAAAAATATTTTTATTGATTTCAGAGAGAAAAGGTGAGGGAGGGAGAGAGAAACATCAATGATGAGAAAGAATCGTTGACTGGCTGCCTCTTGCATGCCTTCCAATGGGGAATAAGCCTGCAACCTGGTTCATAGGTCAAGGATCAACCTCCTGGATCATAGGTCAACGCTCAATCATTGAGCCATGCCAGTTGGGCCAAAATATTGACTTTTAATAATGTTTATTGTTTGTCTCCCCACAGGGAATGTAAGTCCATAAGAACAGAGACCCTTTATGATTATTTTTTCACCAATATATCCCAAGCACATAGTAAATGTGCAAAAATATTTTGTTGAATTGAATCAATCACACCAATTATTAAGTAGCTCCTGATCAGAAAAGTGCCATAAATACTTGCTTTCTCTTCAAACTACTGTGAGCAGAGAGATCTTGTTACCATAAATCAGTGATTTTCAACTAGTGTGCTGCAGAAGTTTTTCAAACATGTAACACTTGACTATTTAGTCAGGGGTACTGACCTCTCTTCCTTTAGATTGTCAAATTTAAAAATTGATAACAGTAAGCACAACAATAGCTGTCCAGTGTGAATGCCTTGTCTTGAATGATAAGTATATAGGCCATATAATAGAGTTGCATCTTATTGGTCACTTTGCATAATAAGATTTCATGTGATTTGTTCAATCTGGGGACCAGAAATCCTTATATACAACTATAGGCATCTGATTTTTAAAAAAGTCAGTTTGGAGCAAAAATTATTTTCAGTAAATCAATCAAAATTACACCTACTTTTTTTTCCGGTCAGATTGGCAAAACATATAAAACATATTTTTTAGTGTGCTGCAGAATTTTAGTAATTAGTTTATACCATGAGATGAAAAAGTTGAAATCATTGTCCTAAATGATTGGGAGTGGGTGGGGTGCACAGAGACAACAAAATTAGGGAGCGGGGGGGGGGGAATCAGTGTGAACATTTAAAGATTCTTTTTATGATGCTGATTTTGTGTTTATGGTTATAACCAATGGCAATAGCATTATTTAAGCCATAAGTTAGTTTTTAAAGACACTTCTTGGGAATGTTTTCCGTATCTTTTAAAACACGCAGACTCTGCAAAGAACCCAAGCTACAGTTTCTGCTTAAGAGAAAAGCCTTGAGGTGGAGATAAAATAGGAACCAGCACCCCATACCTCTTTCATTACCAGCCTGTTTGAAAGAGGACTTGTTTGGACAGTGGTGCTTAATGAGATAATTTCTGTTCCTGTTTGTGAAGGGCTTAGCTTTGCCTTGTTCTCCTTTGGTGCTTAAGAACTTGGACGTTTTAGAATGCATTTTTCAAATTAAATACAGGACTTCAATTGCTTTGGTGGGGTCCAAGGGGACAGCAAAAAAGGCAATTAAAAATAATTTTTGAACTATACTTGAACAGCTACTGAGTCCTTGTGGCAACACCAGTATATATGAAAGGAATCCACATTTTATACATAAATCATACCTTATAGAAAATTACATTTCCATGTTTGTGGGGTGGTTTTCGTTTCTTTTTTAAATTAAAAAAAATTTTTTTTCAGGAGGATGGTTGTTTTAAAATGTCATCTCTGCCCAGCCAGTGTTGCTCAGTGGTTGAGGGTTAACCTATGAACCAGGAGGTCATAGTTTGATTCCCAGTCAGGGCACATGGGTTGCAGGCTCGATCCTCCATACTGCAGAAGGCAGTAGATCAATTCTCTCTCATCATTGATTGATGTTACTCTCTCTCTCTCCCTCTCCCTTTCTCTCTAGAATCAATAAAAATATATTTAAAAACAAAATAAAATGTCATCTCTGTTCTAGACTCATTAAACCTTTCCTTGAATGAATGCCCAAATTCTCCTTTTTGCTGCAGTGGCTAGTTAGCCCAGGCATTGAGGGCGGAATCTACATTTGTTTAGCAACCCCTTAAATTCGGTATGAAGAGAACCTTTTATCCCCTAAGTACAAGTTTGGAGAACACTTTTGCATCATGCAGTTATATTCCAGATGACCTGAGGGAAATTAGCTAAGAGATAAACTTAGTAACAGTGGTCTGGTGCCTCAGACTCTAAGTCCTGAACCACTTGTCTGCTGTTTAACATGTAAGCCCGTGCTCTACGTTGAACATTCTATCAAAATTAATTGCATTGCCAGGTCCTAGTCATTAATTTTAATATGGCCAAACTAGGTAAGAGCAGTGAGACATATATTCATAATTTTGCTTCAACTTTTAATTATTTACTCATAACATTGGTAGATTAACCCCTCAGCTTTATTATAATGTCAGCTGTAATCAATAGCTCCTCCATGATGTATTTACTTTGGCACAATGATCAGAATTTTAGTAAGCAAATGGATAAGATGAGAATATTCATCTTGTGTTGAATCTAGTTATTTTGCTCTATAGCTTTGGGTAAAATTGCCCCTTTATTCAACAAAGCTAGTTAGTAGTAGTCATAGATACATTTTACATTGAGAACAACAAGCTTAAGGGTTTTTCCTTGAGGTGAGAGATGTGGGATTGCCATCTGTGATGGGGAAGTTGCCTTGCATTATCGCCCTCACCCCGAATTCTGACTCTAATCAGATGAATTGTCTGCAATTGCCAGTAACACATACCTCTAGCAGAAGTCTCCTAACTTGTCTCCCTCAGAATTTAAGCAGAGCAGTACTTGAAGCAACCTGCTTGTCAAGCAAGAGAATTATTTTTGAAAGGACCCCCGAGGAAAAGAATACCCTTTTTCTTTGAGTAGCTCACTCCTATGCAAGTTTCAGCAATAAGAGAGACCCTATTTGGCTCCCTGGGAGACCTGGAGTGCTGGATGACTCATGGTTCCCAAGATAGAAACTGTCAGTCCAAAATGGAAGAATTGTGAACAGGATAAGAGAAGTAAGGATAGGAGAGAGAGGGCAGGCAAAGTCAAATTAACTTAAAAATCAATTAAAACTTTAAAAAAAAGCAATTTAAAGGTTAAATCTTGATAGAAAAAAAATTACAATTTCAAGACTGGGTAGAAAAATAGTTTTTCCCGAGAGAAACCAAGATAGCGGCATAGGTGAACACCTAAACTGCTGCCTCACACAATAATTTCGAAATTACAACTAAAAGACAGAACAGACACCATCCAGAACCACAGGAAAGTTGGCTGAGTGAAAATTCTACAACTAGAGGTAAATAGAGGGACTCATGAAGACTCAGAGGAACTGTAAAAAGCTGAGGTACGGAGACACGCTCGTGGAGAGGACAGGTGGAGGAGGGTCTGGCTGACTTTCTCTAGTAAGAGGGAGACGGAAAATCCCAACTGCACTGAACCGCACTTCTGACTGCACTGAACCCAAATTTCAGGCAAGACACATATGGGGGAGGCTGGACTGTTGCGAAAAGGAAGGAGTGCAGGGAAACTTAGGGGAGCCACGAAAGACAGAAGTCTGGGGGTGCGCAAAAGTGTGCACACAGAGCGCTGACTGCTGATTGTGCCACTGGCTTTCTCTAGTGGGAAGAAAACAGAACCCAACAGCACTGAAATCCAGGTCTGACTGCACTGAACCCAAGTTTTGGTGAGACTCTAGGGACCCAGACTCATATGGGTCCCTAGAGTGCACAGAAACTCAAGGGAGCCGGAAAGGCAGAGGTCTAGAGACGTGCACACCACACATGCGCACAGAGAGGGCTGCCGCAATTACCCAGAGGCACTGAGACCCAGGGGCTGCCATGTAGGGCAGGGCTGACGGTAAGTCAAAGCTGTCTGCACAGCCCTGAGACTTCACTACATCCAAGCCCAGCACAGAAGCTGTTGCAATCTTGCAAGTCAAGCCTGAGTCCAGCACAGAAGTTCTCCAGGCGCAGAGACAGCTGATCCTCACAGCCAATTGGCTTGGAGGTCAATTCCCCCCAGTGATACCAACAACAATCAAGACTTAACTAAAACAAGGCTGTACACACAGTCCACAAAGGGATGCACCAAGAGTGTCAACCTCAGGTAACTGGGGAGGCAAAGCTACTGGGCCATATAGAACACCTAGCACACAAAGCTACTCTACCAGTGAAATATGCAGAGACAAAGGAACAGATCACAAATGAAAGAAATGGAGGAAAACAAACATCTGGATATAAAGTTCAAAACCAGCCATTATAAGGTTTTTAAAGAATTTCCTAGAAAATATGGATAAATTTAGTGAGACCCAACTAGAAATTAAACATAGGCTGACTAAAATAAAAAATATTATACAAAAACGTAACAGCAGACTAGAGGAACACAAGAATCAAGTCAAATATTTGAAATACAAAGAAGCAGGAAAAGCAAAAAGCAAAAAGAATAAAAATATGTGAAGATAGTGTAAGGAGCTTCTGGGACAACTTCAAGCATACTAACATCAGAATTATGGGGTGCCAGAAGAGAGAGAGCAAGATACTGAAAACCTACTTGAAGAAATAATGACTGAAAACTTCCCCCACCTAGTGAAAGAATTAGAAGTCCAGGAAGCGCACAGAACCCTAAACTAAAAGAATCCAAAGAAGACCACACCAAGACACATCATAATTAAAATACCAAGAGCAAAAGACAAAAAGAGAATATTAAAAGCAGCAAGAGAAAAACAGTTAATTACCTACAGGGTAACACCCATATAATTGTCAGCTGATTTCTCAACAGAAGCTATGCAGGCCAGACAAGAGTGGCAAGAAATATTTAAAGTGATGAATAGCAAGAATCTACAACCAAGATTACTCTACCCAGCAAAGGTATCATTCAGAATTGAAGGGCAGATAAAGAGATTCACAAATAAGAAGTAAAGGAATTCATCAATACCAAACCAGTATTATATGAAATGCTGAAAGGTATTCTTTAAAAAGAGGAAGAAAGAAGAAAAGGTAAAGATAAAAATTATGAACAACAAATACATATCTATCAACAAGTGAATCTAAAAATCAAGTGAATTAAAAATCTGATGAACAGAATAAACTGGTGAATATAATAGAATTAGAGGCATAGGAAGAGAGTGGACTGATAATTCTCAGGAGGGAAGAGGTGAGAGGGGCGTGCAGGGAGAGACTGGACAAAAATCATATACCTATGGATGAGGACAATGGGGGGAGGCAAGGATAGAAGGTGGGAGTGGAACCAGATGGAGAGGGAGCTATGGGGGGGGGGGGGAAAGAGGAACAATTGTAATAATCTGAACAATAAAGATTTATTAAAATTAAAAAAAGAAAACTAGTGTTTCTCAATCTTCAATGTGTCTAAAATTTTATCTTTTTAAAATTTCATATGTTACTGGTCAAATGACAAAGAAGCAAGACCCTGTGGCAATCATTATTCATAGACATGAATGTCTAATTTTTTAAATGTATTTTTTATTGTTGATAGTATAATAAATATTTCCCATTTATCCTCATTCTCTCCCCCCTGCCTCCCAATCCCTATCCCCTTCAGGTCTCCACTACCCCATTGCCCGTGTCCATGGGCTATGCAAATAAGTATACTAGAGGCCCAGTGCATAGATTTTTACACCGGTGGGGGTCCCTCTGCCTGGCCTGTGCCCTTTCGCAATCTAGGACCCCTTGGGGGATGTTGGACTGCCTGTTTTGAACCGATCTCCACAGGCCAGGCCAAGGGACCCCACCCCGTGCACTGGGTCTCTAGTACGCATATATGATCTTTGGTTAATCTCTTCCCGCCCTCCCCCCACCCTCCTGAGATTCATCAGTCCATTCCATGTTCCCATGCCTGTGCATTGAGCGTCTGCCCCCTAGTGGTCAGTGTGTGTCATAGCTACCGGTCAAACAGTTGAACAGTCACTTAGGCTTTTATATATATAGATACATTCTTTGGTTTATCTCTTCTTGTCTCCCCAACCCCACATTGAGGTATGTCATTTTGTTCCGCTTTCCTATTTGGGTTTCATTTTGTTAGTCAATTAGTTTTGTCCAATAGATTCCACACAGAAGTGAGATCATGTGATATTTGTCTTCCTCAGTTTGGCTTATTTCACTTAGCAAACAAATGGGACTACATCAAAACAAAAAGCTTGTGCACAGCAAAAGCAACCATCATGAAATTGAAAAGGGAGCCCATTGTATTTGCCAATGATACATCTGATAAGGGATTAATATCCAAAATACATAAAGTACTCATATAACTCTACAAGAAGAAGACAAACAATCCAATTAAAAAATGGGCAGAAGACCCGAATATACATTTATCCAAAGATGACATACAAATGGCCAAGAGACACTGAAAAAATGCTCACAGTTACTAATCATCAGAGAAATGAATGTCTAATTTTTACAGCTTCATCAGCTGCCTGGAAGAAGGAGTATCTAGTAACCAGCAAAGAAAACTCAACAGGAGTTTGAAATGCCCATCTTCCATCAACGTACTAAACACATGTCACCATTATATATTTATTTACATTTATGATAGTGAAACAGAATTTTTGGACTGGAACCTGGATTCTTTGCTGAAATCGAGAAATGAATCCACGGACAGAAAGTGGTATAGCAAAGGTGGAGATTTATTGAAGAATAAATACAGACTCGCATATGGGGAGAGGGAAAGAGTCCCACAGAATGGTAAGGGGATAGGGTCCCACTGAGTTCCTTTTCCCTATGGCTTATAAAGGCTGCAGATCCTGGTGGCTTGATATTCCCTCTGATTGGTCACTATTTTCTTAGACTAGTTACTGTATGTAACTCCTGGGCTCAAAGGTTGAACCTCATGTGGGACATGTGAGGTTCTCCCCCCTCCTTCTTTATTCTTTTCCTATTCTCTTTGGGCTTTCTTCTTCTCCTTTTGGATGAAGGACCTCCCTTTCTTTATTTTGTAAATATAGGCCTGTTGCTGTTCCCATTTCCCTCGTTCTATGGAAATGTACCTGTTGCAGCTTTTCAGCTTTCCTAGTCTATGGAAATATACTTCTCCTGCTCTGCAGCCCTGTGCTTCCTCCATGATCCCCTTAAATTCTAAAATTTCTAAAATTTCCTAAACTTGTCCCATTTTACCCCTAAAATTCCTATTTCAATAGAAAAGGTAGGGCAGACCATGAAAAATAGCCAAGAATGAATGTCTGTTAATTAGTATTATTTTTCAGCACTTTCTGATGATCCCAGGACTGGGCCAACCCATTTTTGGGGTTTTGGTTAGTTGTCCAGGGAGTGGCTGGACCCTTTCATATGGGCTCATTCAAGTCAGCTACACAGCCCATGTTGAGGTCACTAGCAGCTGAGGCAGAGAGTGAGAGAGAGCGAGAAATAGATTTTGATATATTATTTGATATACAAATATCAAAGCATTGATGGAGTCGTCATAAGTAATAGAATATTTTTAATTCTCCAACATTTATTTTATATTTATTTGAAATAAAGTATGTGAGTGGGGGACAGTTCACTTTTTAAGTGGATCTTCTTGGTCTTGTCAACTCAGGACCCAGCCAGCCTGGATGTATTACAGCGGATTTTATAGGTGCCTTTTGTTACAGTGCAAAAAAGATTATTTTCTTCTATCCCACAGTGCCTAACAGAGAAAGCCCCCAAAAGGCACCAGAGTGAGCGATCAAAGATAATTCCTGGCAACAGCAAAAAGCCCGAAAATGGAGAAAACTTGCACTGTGAGTTCATCCTGTTTGCACAGTGTCATCAGGGCAAGTGGGAGGTTGAAGTTTAGAGAAGATACTGCAGACTTCTGTTGGGGATCATTTCTCAGGCCTCTGTTCCTTAGATGATTTTCTTGGTCTTTCTGAACCCTCTGTGCTGAAGTACATGCTTGACTGCATGTGATCCTGCCCATGCTGCCTCCCTGGTGGTCTGGGCTGTGTTAGAAAACACCACTAATTTCTCTGATATAGTCCAGAGCTGAGCCAATGTGGAAAATAACGAGCTTATTGGTGAGATGTAACCATATCCCCTTTTTAACTCTCTTAGATTTGATTTATTAATTCTTTTTTCATGGTGTTCATGCACTGATGAAAACCAGCTGGTCAGTCCACTTATCAGCCACAGCCTTCCCTGATAGACCGTATGAAAGGAGAGGATGGCAACTGAGAACTACTGCACGCACCACTGTGCAGGGGGCTCTCCTTGAGTTAAACATCTGCTTACAGCGCACAGCTGCTTTCATGACGGTTCATTCCAGGCTCTGCAGAGGCAAGAGCAGGTTTTATTTTCTCAGTTCAGTGCTGTGGCGGCTGGTAGTTGATTCTTCTTAGAAGTTGGACAGTCAGTTTGTTTCAGGACTTGGTTTGTCTGACTTCCTCCCTAAGACTTTGAGAGTTTAGATAGAGAGCCTTCTTTTTCCTCAGTTTTCAGACAAACAGAGAAGACTTTTCCTAGGAAACAGGGAGGAAAAAGACAGAGATCACATTGATTCAGAAAAGGAGATGGACCTTGAAGAGAATGAAGAGACAAGCCACAGTCTGGGAGAAAATATTTTTTAAAAGCACACCAAATAAGGTGTGTCTAAAATACACAAAGAACGGTTAAAATTCAGCAACAAGGAAGCAACAACCCACTTTTAAAACAGGCAAAAGATCTGAACAGACACCTCACTAAAGAAAATGTCCTGATGGCAAATGAGAATATAAAAAGATGCTTGACATTATATATCAGTTGGGAGTTGCAAATTAAAACAACTATGAGACACCACTGCATGCCTATTAGAATCGTTAAAATCCAAAAACACTGACAAAACCAAGTGTTGGCAAGGATGTGGAGCAATAGAAACTCTCACTCACTGCTGGTAAGAATGTGAAATGGTAAGTCACTTTGGAAAACAGCTTTGACAGTTTCTTACAAAACAAAACATATTCCTACTGTATGATTTGGCAGTTGCGCTCCTTGGTATTTACCCAAAGGAGATGAAAAATTATGTCCACACAAAAACCTGCCCACAGATACTTATAGCAGTGATATTCACAATGGACAAAACTCAGAAGCAACCATGATATTCTTCTATAAGTGAATGCATGAATAAACTGTGGGACATCCAGATAATGAAATATTATTCAGTGCTTAAAAGAAATGAGGTATCAAATCATGATAAGACATGGGGGACCCTTAAATGTATGTATAGTGTGAGGTGAAACAATCTGAAAAATCTACATGCTACATGATTCCAACTATGTAACATTCTGGAAAAGGCAAAATTATGGAGATAATAAGAAAGCCCAGTGGTTGCCAGGGGTTGGGGAAGGAAGCGATGAATAAATGGGGCACATGTGAATTTTCAGGGCAGTAAAACTACTCTGTATGATACCATAATGAAGGATATATATTGTTACACGTGTTCAAACTCACAGATTGTACAACACAAGAATGAACCCTAATGTAAACTATGGACTTTAGTTAGTAATAAAATAGTAATATTAGCTCATCTACTGTAACCAAGATGTTAATAACAGGGATCTGGGGGAGGAAGGGTATATGGGAACTCTATATGTTGTGCTCAATTTTTTTGTAAACCTTTGGTAACTTTTTAAAAAACAGTTTACTAATGAAAATAAAATAAAAAATTGAATCAGAAGAGTTTGTGAAAAAGGATGCGAAAGGGGTCAAGGAAAGAACGGCCGACACTGATAATGAATTTTCCTGAGCCACCACAAGGTCGGGTCTCCGGCGTGGTGCCATCACCACCAGGAGTCCAGTCAGTGGGTTTAAGTGACTGGCTAATTAGGCAACACTCTCCTCTTCACCATCGTAGAGCTGCTAATGATATCATCGACTTCCATCTCAGGGTGGCGGTGAAGAAGAAAAGGACTTCTCAACTGAGTTTAAAGGCAAGAAATAGAAAAGTCAAGAGGCTTTTGTAGCCGTAGCATTTGAAAAGCTTTCTGAATAAATAGTCTCAAGTTCTGGAGTTGTAGCCGCCTTGAAACAGGAGGATGATGACCTTTGACGTGGTGGTTTGTGCTGCATTCACAATATTTACCACGTGTGCGTTCATGTAGGTGTTTGTGCGCGCGTGTGCACGCGTGCATCTACTGTTTGAGAGCGCTTGCCTGAGAGCCAGAGAGACATAAAGGAAGGATCTTCATCTTCTCTAATTTCTTGTAGTGACAGAGCCTAACCTCATTTGGCTTTTCTTTTATATTTATTTCATGCAGCTACCCACATTTCTTAATCAACATGTCTTTGTACTTACATTCCTGGAGGCCACTCTGCTCCTTCCTTTTTCCACCCTGCCACGTTTCTTTTTAAAGAAAATGCTGTAATATATTCAAGCTCTTTCCTTTGTTGTCATATTGCTGTTACATTGTTTATTACTTTTTGTCTCTCTCTCTTAATTTACATTTCTGTGCCCGTGGGTGGATGGGATCCACTTCATCCTCATCCTCTGTGCCCTGGCCCATCGCTGGTTTGGAAATAGCTCTGGCTATTTAGTTAGCCTCCGTCTGAGATGATCCAAATATCCTAAGGCTAGTCAAAACACTGGAGTGATCAATTTTTACAGTTGTGTACCTGGCACTTTTGGGCTGGCAGATGCCACTTTATGGAGAACTGAAAGCCGATGAGCAATGTATTTACAGAGAACCAGGAGGCTAGGGGAAGCCCCTGCTCTCGTCCCAGCCAAATGTGTGACCTTGAGATTACTCAACCTGTCCAAGCCTCCAGGGCATTCTATGCGAATGCAAGATGATTTCGTGCTGAAAATCAGGGATCAGACCTTTGCTCTCCCAAGCTCTCTTGCCAGATAGAAGATTCTAGGTTAGAGCATAAAAAACACTATCCACCTGGATTGATAGATCTTCAACTTCTCCAAGGCAAATTGGGTCATATATTTCCCTTAAGTATCCCATAGCACATAGCCTGCTATTAGTAATCTTAACAGCTACCCTTTACTGAACAATTTATGAGCCACTTACCTGCCTGGGGCCTCAAACTGTTGAGCAGTGGTTATTATGGGGAGAGAAGGGAAGGAGTGGGTCTTGGTGTGGTGCCGACAGCATACCCAGAGTCTCCAGCTGCTGAGAGGAGGCGGTTCTCCAGGGTTAGCAAGCTTCCCCCAGGAGCTGACGGAGACTGGAAGGTTAGGGAAGAAGCAGCCTTGGCCTGGAAAACTGTCACTGGGGGAGAGGAGGAATAAGTATTTACAACATTTCCTGAAGTAAACCTGTAACGCTGAGCTGCTGGGCTGGACTCGTTGGGCTTTTTGGGTGGAGAGAAGCATCAGAAAATTATCCACATGAGAATGAAAAATTCCAGAAAGAAGACAGGCTTTGGCAAGAGGGTTGAAGGGGTGTAATTGCTCTTTCCAGACAGCACCCCCCTGCCTTTGGGAAATTTAAAGTTGGTCTTTACTATGTTTTACATGCAGATGTCTTTCACTGCTGCTAGTGACAGGCCTTGAGGTTTATCTTTAATTGGCAGGACCGGCTTTGCTTTGCAACCAGGTTCAAGTAGCTCTTCATTCCGCCCTTGGTTTTCAAAGGCTCTTGCTGATGGGAAGGGTTATGCATAGTAATGGGCAAAGAGTTAATAAACAAAGACTTGCTAAATATTTTAAATGCAGGCCCAGAGGTTCTTCCCTAATTTTTTTTTAAAAGTACATCTCTAATAGCTAAAACATGCAAAGAATTTTCCCACTTATTGTTTCATCTTTTCATGCTAACCCACTAAACCAGGCATAGTAAACTACAGTGGTGCCCCTCTTTGGGGATAGTAAGCCAAAGTTCAGTGGTCTGCTTACTCCCCAGAGCCTAGAAGACATGGCCTAAGCAAGAAACCAGTTCATCTGACTCAGTTTGTCTTCCTTCCTCTTGGCTCCTTGTCATCTAGTCTGTGCACATCCAGCAGCAGGCCCTCATTCTTTCTTCCTAGCCCTTCCTATTCTAGAATTGAATATTAAATTTGAGTTTTTTAGATTCAGATACAAGAGAAAACATATCGGGGAGAATCCAAGATGGCAGCATAGGTGAATACCTAAACTGCTGCCTCACACGACAATTTCAAAACTACAACCAAAAGACAGAACGGACATCATCCAGAACCACAGGAAAGCTGGTTGAGTGGAAATTCTACAACTAGAAGGAAAGAGAGGTGCTCACAGAGACCCAGAGGAGCTGCAAAAAGCTGAGGTACGGAGACAGGTGCGTGGAGAGATCAGGTGCCTGAGAACCTGGCTGGCTTGCTTTGGCAGGAGGGAAACGGAGACTTCCACTGGCATTAAACCCCTTATCATACAACACTAAACCCCAGATCCAGCCGAAACTCATGGGGGGTGGGGGAGTGAAAAGGGAGAAATGCATGGAAATTTAGGGGAGTCGCAAAAGATCAGAAGTCTGGTGACGTGCTCAGCACTGCATGCAGAGGACCGGCTGCTGATTGTGCTGCTGGCTTTCATGAGTGGGCAGGAGACAGACCCTCCCAACTGTGCCACTTCTAACTCCACTAAACCTCAGTTTCGGGCGAAACCCTGGGGACCCAGACTCATATGGTCCCAGAGCCCAAGGGAGCTGGAGGGGCAACAGTCTAGAGGCACTGCAAGAGAGCGCGAGCACACAGGGACCGCTCCAGCGATTACCCAGTCACATGAGACTCAGGAGCCGTGGAGGGCGGTGCTGACTGGAAGGCAAGGTGGTCCCTTAAACCCTGAGACTCCACCCATCCCAAGCTCAACAGAGAGGCTTCTGCAGTTTTGCAAGTCTAGTATCATAAGGCTGAATCCAACAAAGAAGTTCTCCCAGCCTAGTGAAAATGCCGAGACAAGGGAAGGGATCACAAACAAAAGAAATGGAGGAAAACAAATGACTGAATATAGAGTTCAAAACCACGCTTATAATGTTTTTCAAGAATATCCTAGAAAAGTTGGATAAAGTTAGTGAGTCCCAAGAGGAGATGAAAAAGATCCAACTAGAGATGGAAAAGGACCAACTAGAGATGGAAAAGGACCAACTAGAGATGGAAAAGGTCCAACTAGAGATGAAAAAGGACCAACTAGAAATTAAACATACACTGACTGAAATAAAAAATATTATTCAGAGACCTAACAGCAGACTAGAGGAAGGCAAGAATCAAGTCAAAAATTTGAAATATAAAGAATCAGAAAACACTCAACTGGAAAAGCTAGAAGAGAAAAGAATCCAAAAATGTGAATATAATGTAAGAAGCTTCTGGGACAGCTTCAAGTGTACCAACATCAGAATTGTGGGGGTGCCAGAGGAAGAGAGAGAGCAAGATACTGAAAACCTATTTAAAGAAATAATAACTGAAAATTTCCCACATCTGGTAAAAGAAATAGACTTACAAGTCCAGGAAGCACACAGAACCCCATATAAAAGGAATCCAAAGAGGACTACACCAAGATACATCATAATTA
>PVJN01033506.1:0-17192 GCA_004026805.1 Lasiurus borealis | reverse complement strand
GGATGAAGATGGATGGATGGACAGAGGATGAAGGATGAATGGATGAAGATAGATGGATGGACAGAGGAAGGAAGATGAATGGATGGATGAATGGATGGAGATAGATGGATGGACAGAGGATGGAGGCTGGGATGGAGGTACAGTCACTTTGTCCCTTCACTCATTAGGATTCCTTCTGGGTGTTTGTTGTAGAAATTGGAAATCTGGCCCAAATGAGACTTGGGATTATTAATGAGCTCTTCCCACCCTCCCAACCAAGAAAGTGAGACTCCCAAGTCTGGGGTGTCTCCGGCACCCATCCCAGCCAGGGTTGGAAGAGTTAAAGACCGAGAGGCATTCGGAAACTGAGAACATGTGGCTGGAAGAATCTCTGCTGAGAGCCGAGCGGAGGTCCCAAACCCTGTGTGCGTGCCTGTCACCACCCACCCCGGCACAGGAACCACACGAGAAAGGAACGGAATTTCTCCCAAATGCCTGGCGCCCATCCCAAGCAGCCCGGCCACAAGGAAGGAGTGGCTGGGCAGGGCAGCCGTGGCAGG
The DNA here is from genome assembly GCA_004026805.1 of Lasiurus borealis. NCBI lineage: Eukaryota > Metazoa > Chordata > Mammalia > Chiroptera > Vespertilionidae > Lasiurus > Lasiurus borealis. The sequence goes on along the minus strand of PVJN01033506.1, from coordinate 16,653 downwards.
ACCACAGAGGGAAGGAGTGGCTGGCAGGGCAGCCGTGGCAGGACCACAGCGGGCTCCCGGGGCCCCGACCACGGCATGGGGAGGCATGCACAAGTCAGGAGAGCAACATACACTTACGGCGTTGTCCCCCAAGATGTCCAGCTTCTTCATCAGCTCTGTGACCTGGATGTCCTGGAGGCAAAGACACGGGGGACACGGGGGCGGTGAGCGCCAGCCGGTGGGGCGGGCGTGGGCACAGCGGGGGCACGGTTGGGGGAGGAGGGGTGTTACCGTCACGCCTTCCGCCTCACAGTACGCTTGCAGCGGGCTCTTGCCGTCCACGAAGGGGATGTGGTGGAAGTTGATGGCGGGTGACTTCCTTTCCCTCTCCTAGACAGAGAGCGAGGCTGGGCACGGGCCGCTGGTCCCTCCCGGCTCCTCCCACCACGGAGGCTGAGCTGGGGCAGCCCCGGGAACACAGGAAAGCCACAGAGGCCGCCACACGTGGCCAACACGGCATTTGTGTAAGTGAAACTGTTTGCAACCGTGGCAGAAGGCTCCGTGGACTTGCCCGAGAAGATGGCCCCGTGAAGATGCCCACAGGAGCCAGAGCTCCAGCCCAGGCGGGCCCTCAGGACTTGCTCATGCACATGAACCCCAATGGCCTGAAGGACACTTGGGGAGCAGTATTCCCACAGGCCTGGCCAGAGCAGTTTCTAAGGACAGGGCCAGGTGCTGCTGTGTCCTCATCCAGGACCGAATGCAAGAGCCCTGAGGCCAAGGGAATTGTCACAGCCTTCCTGCCACTGGGGAGGTGGAGGGGGCAACCCTGAGGGGCAACTCCATCTGGACTCAACCTGCTTCCTCAGTGCGCAAGTGGGGGCCTGAGGCCCCACACCTCAGGGGTGCAGAGAGTCCAGGAAACAGACCGTGGAAATGAGGGTTCAGAGAAACGGAGCAAAGATGGGCCTCAGTGTCACACCAGACGGTGGTCATCCTGCCAGCTAGGGTCATGACCTCCTGGTCGCCAGGTGTCCTAAAGGTGGCCGGGACCCAAAAGGGGCCCTGGAGCTGTGTGCAGGCGCCAGCAGGACGGATACCCACCCGGGTCACTGCCTCCCTGCCTCAGACGTGGACCCCATGTCCCAGCTGCCCTGGCCGGGTGGGCATCTGGTCGCTGCCTGGCACCCTCAGACAAAGAGATGCCCCCTTTCCAGCCCAGCCTTTTGGGGTTGTACATCAGGAAGGCTGAGAGAGGGGCTGGTTCAGCCCTCCATCCCACCACCCCGCAGGAGACCCCATTCAGGCATCTCTGCTCATGCCCAGCACCCCAGCCACCGCGCACCTCCAGTTCCAGGATCCGGAATTCCAGCAGCTCGTTCTGGTCTTTCACATCCTGGACGTCGTGTTTTAACCGAGCCTCTTGCGTCTCCATCTGCTTAATCTGTAAGAAGAAAAGACGGACGAGACGCTGGAGGTCACGTGAGGTCAACTCCCTGCCTTCCCCGACAGCTGCTGGCTGTCCCTGGGGATGGTGCCTGGGCTGGGTGCCTGGCCCCGAGCCCCGCCTGCAGGGACCCGCAGGCCCCGTGAGCACAGAGAAATCTGCTTTTCCCAGGGGACCGGCCCGGCGCACCTTTTCGACCAGCTCCTGGTTTCTCCGGTACAGGGCCTGCTTCTCTTCAATCCACTTCATATCCTTGAAAATGAAACGGACGTTTAAATCCCGATTCAGCGGAGCAGGGGGTTTGACAGATGGACGCAGCACCAACAATTGTCACCCTGCTAATGACAACCCATGACATCACCCACTTTCTTGGGGGTCCTGGAGGGAGACAGGAGGGGACAGCCCTGCTTCGGGGAGACCCATGCGCCCCCCTGTGGACGCGCTCACCTGCCCCTCCTCGGCCAGGGCCTTCTCCAGGTCCTCTATCTGCGTCTGCGCTCTCTGCACTTCTGCTTGCAGCTGCTCACGGGTCTGTGGGACAGGAGGAGAGACATCAAATTTTCCCTAAGAGCCAGGACATGCCCGCATGACGGGGGTTCAGGGGTGGCCCGGGGGGTCAGCTAGTGGGGAAGCGGCCGTTAGCGCTTTGCCAGGATGCTCAACCAGGAAGGACTTCCCGCTGCCTTAAGGCGAGGCCCTCACTCGATACCGGGATGATCTGTGATTCAAGTCGAGGGATTTTAGGGGAAACCCTCCAGGGCAGGCTGAGGACTGAGCCTGCTGGGTGCGGGCCAGGCTGGTCCAGTCCCAGACAGAGCCTTCCCTTCAGCGTGGCGCCCTCTGCCAGCCCTGGGTGCCCTCCTTTTCTGAGGCTCCCCCCCCATGTTTACAACCCAGCCGCCTCAGTGCCACGGGGCTTCCTGGGGGCCCAGCCACTCTCCTGGGAGTTAATTCCTTCTGATGTCTACACCACAGGTCTCCTGCTCCCCTGGGAACAGTTTCCGGGGCAAATGGATGAAAGCGTTTGGGGCCAGCTGGGCACAGCGCCTGGGGGGCCCTCAACTCGGGGCCTCCGCTCCCCACAGGGGCAGCAGGTGGGCACAGCATCGTGGCTCGGCATGTGTGGGATGAATGGATAATCTCAGCCAACTTCAAAAGCTGAGCTCCAATGCGGCCCTCCTCGCCTCTGTGCCTCACTAGGGGCAGCTCCTTAAAGCCGCGCTGCCAGGGGTGCAGGTCACAGGTAGCTGCAGGCCCAGTGACCGCCACCACGCCCCGGAGCAAGGGAGCAAGGCTGACACGCGGTCTAGAGCAGCGGTTCTCAACCTTCCTAAGGCCGAGACCCTTGCATACAGTTCCTCATGGGGTGGTGACCCCCAACCATGAAATTTTGCTACTGTGATGCATCGTGATGTCAATATCTGCATTTTCCCATGGTCTTAGGCGACCCCTGTGAAAGGGTCGTTCGACCTCCAAAGGGGTGGTGACCCACAGGTTGAGAACCGCTGCTCTAGAGGGTCCTCAGCACCCCTGGGCCCAGGCCCCAGCCCAGCCGAGCCAGCGCCAGCTCCCCAAACACCGGTTCCTAGTGGTCTGGGCACCACAGGCCATGCTGTCGGGGGCAGTGAAGGGCCCGGACGGGAAGTGGGGTGATGCCTAGGTCCCTGCCGCAGCCGGGGTCAAGTGGGGAGGTCCCACCGGAGTGGAAGTCAGTTAGACCTTAACTTCTCGCTCGGCGTCCAGCGTCCCTCCGACCTGCTCCTGCAGCAGGGTGTACGCGCGCTGCAGCGCCTGGTACTCCATGGTCAGCTGCCGGAACCGCAGCTCCGTCTCCTCCTTGGCCATGCCCTGGGGAGGCCACAGACGCAGCGTGAGTGCCTGGCCTCGGCCTGGGGCCCGGGAGGGGAGTCTGCGACCCTGGGGGGTGGGCGGGGGCGGCCGAGGCCAGGTGTGGGGGTTCCACCTGGAGAGGGCAGGTGGCTGCTGCTGCCTCTGGGGCCCTACTGGACCCCAAAGGGACCGCTTTTCAGAAAACAGGCCCGAGATCTGCAGGGCCCAGCTCGCCAGCTCCCTCCTGTTCCCTGAGGCTGGCAGTGGCAAGTGTGTAAGAGCTCCAAGCAGCTCCTGGCCATAGGCATCCGCCAGACCTACCAGCGTGGCCCCATCCGGGCCTCATGCCCCTGGGCCTGGTCAGGGCAGTGGACACCCGGCCGCTCCTTGTGCCCTGGCCACAGGCAGGACCAGTCCGGCTCGGATGGCTGCCTGGACCTGAGGTGGCATCCTTCCAGAAGAAGGGACTGCCGTGTTTTTATCAGAGAGCTTCTGCTGCCCGTGCACATCCTGGCTTGCGCCCTTGGCAATAGTGCCGACCCCGGGCTGGGGTTCAGACCTCCCCACACGCAGCCCCTTGAGCGGGTGGGAGCTCCCTTCCTGAACCCCTGCAGAGGGGGCACTAGACAGGGTGAAGAGGCGGAGTGTGTGCTCAGAGGAAGGGGCGGCCAGCAGCGGGGCAGCAGCCACAGGGGTGTTTCTGACGGTGCCAAACTGCGGACTGGGGCACCCCTGCCGGGAGCAACGCACACCCCGGCCCCTGCCCGCCGCCCCGGTACCTCCTCCAGGTCATCGTCTGGGGTGCACGGGGTTTGGTCCGTCCTGTCGGTTTGGTAGGATATGGAGGAGCCGTCGGATTCCAGGGAGGCCTCTTCATCGTATCCGAAGAAGGTCTCCACCACCACCGGCTTCGGTCAAAGGCACAGGGTTAGTGCACATCCCGCCGGGCGAGCCGCCCGCCCCAGGGGCCTCTGGGCTGCTCTGCCGGCTCCTCTGCTGCCCGGCTGTGGGCCAGCTGCAGCCACACCTGGCGCCCACCAGGCTCCAAGTTCAGGGCAAGGGGTCGCCATGTGGTCCTTCTGGAAGGGGGGCTGGTGAAGGACCGGGGGGCTGAGGTCTGTGGGTCACCTTTGTGGTAGGGACTGAGCATGGCCGGGGGGACCAGCTCTGTGGGGCCCAGGGCAGCGGCACTCGGATGCCACCCTGCAGGTGACGTGACACGGGACTACCGGTGAGCACTAGCCTGGCGTTCTGCACGTGTCCCATGTCTAGTGATTCACGTTCAATGTCTTTTCAAAGCATCGTCCTCGGCAGATTAGAATAAAAGTAAAAACGAGAGCCTTTCCCAGCTCGTGGGAGAGCCCTGCCTGAGGGACACCCCACAGCTCACCTCTGACACCTAGGCTCCCCGCACCCTTCCCCCCGGACCTTGCAGGTGCCAGCTCATGGCCGGTCCACTGGCCATCAAGGCTGGCATGTGTGGTGGCAACTAATGCCCTGTTCTCGGCCCCCAAGCCTGTCCCGCCCACTGATGGCTCCTGGCTCACCGACCGTCCCTCCTCTCACCTCACGGAGCACCTGGCCCAGCGGGAGAGAACGAACCTCCCCCAGCCCGGCCATGTCTGCCTCTGGGCATCAGAGAGCCCCTAAATACGTGCCAATGGCCCTACATCTCTCACGCTTCCTGGGGTCTCTCCCAGAGCTCACAGAGAGGACACGGCTGATGGTTCAAAACCAAACAAAAACACGCACGCTCCTCGGAAAGCAGCACAGGGAGCCAGGTCCTTAGGAAAGGTCTCCCAGACGCCCTCCAATAAAAACCACAGGTGTCTCACAAAGGGTTGTGCCGCAGAGAAATGACTCAGGTCTTTGAGGGAGGCCTGCGTGGGGCCTATGGGTGGGGGGCCGGGGCCGTAGCCTATAGGTCCTCAGGGCCTCAGGTCCCAGGCAGGCTCCTCCCCCTCATTATTATCATGAGTTCATATCTTCTGTTGGAAACGTTAAAGAAACAGCCGAAACCAGTGTGGCTCAGTGGATAGAGCGTCGGCCTGTGGACTGAAAGGTCCCATGTTCGATTCCGGTCAAGGGCATGTACCTTGGTTGTGGTCACATCCCCAGTAGGGGGCGTGCAGGAGGCAGCTGATCGATGTTTCTAACTCTCTCTCCCTCTCCCCTCCTCTCTGTAAAAAAATCAATAAAATTAAAAAAAGAAGAAATAAGGCTGGCCCTAGCTGGTTTGGCTCAGTGGATAGAGCATCGGCCTGCAGACCAAAGGGGTTCGATTTTGGTCAAGGGCACGTTCCTCGGTGGCAGGCTCCTCCCCAGCCTGGGCCCTGGCTGGGGTGCGTGCAGGAGACAACCAATCAATGTGTCTGTCTCACATCAATATTCACTCTCTCTAAAAAAAAAAAAAATCAATGGAAAAATAGCCATTTTAAATTTGAAAATATGAACCGAATCATTTCCTTTGGGACCTGCTTTGGTTCTACCTCAGTAACCATTTTTAGAAATAATAAAATCACTTCCTTTTCACTTCCCAAGAAAGAGAGTCACTCCTCGTAGGGGGCTTTCAAAACACACGTTTTAGCCGAATCAGGTTTGGCTCAGTGGTTAGAGCGTCGGCCTGCGGACTGAAAGGTCCCGGGTCCGATTCCGGTCAGGGGCATGTATCCTGGTTGCGGGCACATCCCCAGTGGGGGGCGTGAGGGAGGTGGCTGATTGATGTTTCTCTCTCATCACTGTTTCTAACTCTCTATCCCTCTCCCTTTTTCTCTGTAAAAAAATCAGTAAAATATATATTTTTTTAAAAAAGCACACACTTTAGGCGCACACACCCTCTCACTGACCTTGGGCAGCTTGGCCATCTTCTTCCTCTGCTTCCGAAATCTCAGAAGCTTGTCCCGCTCCTGCAGAAACCCGTTGAAGAGATGCTTTTGAGTAATCGCACAGCTCTACCACTCTCAGCTACCCCGGCCAGCTTCCGCGTCAGCAGGGGTGGGGGCGGCCGGGCTGGTGGGCTGGCCACGCTGACATAAACACTCTGAGCCCACGGCCTGCGAGAAGGGCCTGCGGGTATGGCCAGCTCGTCCCCCCTCCTCGGGCTGGAGGAGTGCCTGGCCTGTGTACCTGGCTCGGCTCCCCACACTCATCGGCCCCCCAGCTTCTGTTTCTGCAGTGCTTGGCTGGAGGGCCCACATGGGAGCAGGGAATTTGAGTGGCAGGATCAGAAACGGGACCCGAGGGGACGGATGAGGCAGCCCCCTGCATCCTCTGAGCAGACGTCTGCACATGTGGAGCTCACAGATGGGATCATGGACCCCGTGAATGTGTAAGGGGGTCAGTGACCTGCTGCTCTTGGGGAGCGAGGCTGCATCTCTGTGACCGTGACCGAGCCAACCAGCCCCAGCCCGTGGGTGCATGCTGGCAGGGCTGGGGAACCCTGATGGGGGGAAGGGCCCCAGAGAGGAGGGCCCCCCGCCCTCTGGTTGCATAAGTGACTCAGTGCTGAGCAGAGCTGGTGGCCCGGGACAGGTGGGCGTTCTCGGTCACCACGGCAAAGCCTCAGGCAGGTAGCACTGTGGCCACAAAATCCACCGGGGAGCCGGCGCGGCCACCTGTCTGGCCCGGAAGGAGCCACGGGCCCTGGGGTCCCAGGAACAGGGCAGCAGAAAGAGCGTGAGGACAGGCAGTGCCGAGTGTACTTACTAGCACGCTCTTCACGTAGCCGGCCGTTTCCAGCGTCTGGAAGAAAGGACATTTGCCTGGAGACTCAGAGAGCAGACCCCAGAGGCCTGCACCCCCAAACCTCTGCCACTCTCTGACCGCAGCATGGCCTGGCGCCCCTGCCCCCTACCTGCCCTGGGAGGGGGGCCTCACTCGGCCCCAATGGGCCTTCCTCCCTCCCTCCCTCAGCTCACCCCCAGCCCCGCGGCCTATGGAAGCACCCAGGGCCCTCCGTGCAGGGCAGACTGGCCTTTTGAAACTTGTGTTGATTTTTCCCTTTCCTGTCCCCCCAGAAGTTCTGATAACTTTGATTTGGGGTCCTGGCCTCCAGAACTGGGCGGGAATCTGTGGGCTGTGGTTTTGAGCCCCGGGTTGTGTTCACCATGGTGTTGGGGCTCCTGAAACCCCTGGTCCAGAGGGGGCCACCTCCGGTGTGACCGGTGCAGGGACCCAGCCAAGGTGAACCCAGGGCGGGGCCAGGAGGACAAACAACCCCTCCTCCTGGGAGGGGGGCTCCTCTGGGCAGACCCCAGGGGCAAGGGGCTCCAGGTGGACCCTCCAGGGGGCAGCCCAGAGAAGGGAGAGAAAGGAGCTGGCCGGCACCTTGGACAGCTCGTCGATGAGGTTCTGCTGCTCCACGATTTGGAGTTTCAGGAAGTCAATTTCTCTCTCATCTTGACTCTGATCCAGGTCGTTTAAGGAACTGGGTCTCCTGATGATGCCGGCTCTCTGTCTCTGAAAAGCAACCAGACCCCGTCACCCACAGCGGGGAGCGGGGCCGTCCGACTGGGCGATGGAAGTCAGGGTCCTCCCGCTCTCTGCTCAGGCCTCCGAGCGGCCCGGCTGTGGAGCCTGGGAAATCGGGGCTGCATCTGAGTACCTGAAACGGGGGGAGGGCTGTACAGCCTGGCTCAGAGCTCCTGGGGAAACCAGTTCACCCCCCTCGGCGGTTCCTAAAGTCAGAGTGTAAAAAGAGGAGGCTCTGCCGAGACCGATTTGGCTCAGTGGATAGAGCATCGGCCTGCAGACTGAAGGGTCCCGGGTTCGATTCCGGTCAAAGGCATGTATCCTGGTTGCGGGCACATCCCCAGTAGGAGGCGTGCAGGACATGGCTGATCCATGTTTCTCTCTCATCAATGTTTCTAACTCTCTATCCCTCTCCCTTCCTCTCTGTAAAAAGTCAATGAAATATATTTTTTTAAAAAAGAGGAGGTTCTGCACAGAGAGGTGTGGATTGCACTCCTTCCCCCTCCCTCCTTTCCCATATCCCTGGTTAAACTCTCACTCAGAGCTTCTGGGGCCCTCAGGGGCAGAAGAAACCCCTCAGGGGTGATTATCTGGGGGTCCAAGCTAATCGCCCCCACCTGCTTAATGGTGGTGGCATTAGTAATGGAGCACCCCTGGACCCCGGGTCTGTGCCCCCTGCCCGGTCGGTTTGGTTCTTTCCAGGTACTCAGAGTCAGAAGGTAGCCTGGGGGTGGGGGATGTGACTGCTCAGACTCGTTCTCCCTGTCTCTCCCCAGGCAGGTGACACCCCGCCCTCAAGAACTCAGACCCTCATCTAAGGCCTGGTCGTTCCTATCTCCACAGGAGACCAGAGGCTGGAGCAAGAGCCGGAGGGCCGCCGGGAACTGGTCACACCTTGCGGTGAGGTTGTCCTGGTTACCCTCCCGCTGGCTGAGGGACAGGTCAGGGCCCCTCACCATTTCTATGTTCTCCTGCGTGACAAACTTCAGCTTGTTTTCCATGCGGCGCAGCGTGTGGGACAGACTCTCGTTCTTCCGAGTCAGGCGCTTGTTTTTATCCAGCAGGGGCTTGTACTGGCTCTCGGCTTCTCTTAAACGCTTCAGCTGGAAGACAGAATCAGTTCCACGCACGGCTCTTTTAGGGGTGACCGAGGACCCGCCCGCCGGTCACCCGATGGAACCTGCAAGCTGATCAGAACAAGCCTGGCGACAGCGAAGAGCTGTGGAACCAGGACCCCTGGGGCAGTGTTCACCCAGGGACAAGCCACTCAGAACCCCCAGTGGCTGTGAGGACCCATAGCAATGGCGCCATGGAAGGCGGAGGCCCTCAGATCACGCAAAAAATGGGGGATACTTTTGTCCAGTCATACAGAGCAGGGATCAGCCAACCAGTATCAGAGGCCCCGATCTGGCCCTCAACCTGGTTTTGTCAACAAAGTTTTATTGGAAACAGCCAAGAGGCCAGGACACAAGGCCCCCCTCCCCTTTTCTGCGAGGAATTCGGGAAGTGGGCTGCAGCCCTCAGCCCACGGGGTCCAGCCCCACCCGCCCTGCCGCACAGCGGGGTGCAGAGGGCACACCCAGCCCCTCACCAGCTCGTTCCTCTCCTCCGACAGCAAGGCGTTCCGGTCCTCGAGCTTCCGGATGATGGCGCTCAGCTCTGCGATTTTAAGCTGGAAACGCCGGGCGTCCTTTTCATCCAACTGCTGTTCCTGAAACAGAAATCAACTGCAAAGAACTGCCGGGAGACGCAGGGGGAGACACCTCGGCAAATCCCAGCAGGGCGGCGCGGAGACCAGAGAGCACTTTCGCGTGGGGATGGCCGCAGACTCTAGGGGGCGGTGGACGAGGGACCCTCCTGGGGGCTGGAGCGCCGGGGTGGCAAGGCGTGAGATGGGACAGAATGCGGCAGCGGAAATGTCCGGAAAATGCACACGCGGAGGGTGAGGGCATGCAGAGGCAGGCGTCCCGACCACAGCGAGCCCAGAAAGCATCGGCACCAGCCCTGCTGCCTGCTCCCCCCCCAACCCTCGTGGGGTCCGCTAGCCACCTCCCTAGCATTCTACAGTGAGCACAGGCCACGACACCGGCCTTACGACTCTCAAAAGCTGCTTCCCTGAGATTACGCTTCTGAAAGGTCACTTTGGAACTTCAGGCAAAAATCCGTGACAACATTGTAATGCGGTTTAGGGGCCTCCGGGGCGCGCACAGTCTAAGCGGGGGTCAGGCCAGGGCAGGCGCTGTCTGGTTCAGCTCAGCCACATCTAATAGGATGATCGAATGTCCCTGTCTATCCTGAAAATGTCACCGTCCTGCGGCTGGCTCGGCTCGCGCATGGTTTTGTCTTACAGCAAACGGGTGCCCGAAAGGACGGAGGGAGGATCCCTCACTCAGCAGGTGCAGGAGAGGCTAGGGGCCGACCGCAGACGGACCTCCTGGAGGGTCCCCCCCCACTGCCCCCGACTCCCAGGACCACCCAAGAGGGCTCTGAATGAGCGGCAATGAGGAGATGATGGTGTCATGGCGGGGCAGCCGCTGGCCTGGTGCCTTCCCGGCGGGCCAGGGACGAGCAGGACAGGGTCCGGGTTACATGGAAAGCGGGTGGGCGGGCAATGGGTGACGCGAATGGCGGAAGTCACTGCACGGGGGTCAGTTTCCGGATGAGGAGGGAGCAGGGAGCCGGCCTTCCGGGCAGAAGGCAAAGCCTGTGTGTGGACAGGGAAGCAGCTCAGCCTCGTGTCCCACCAGCCCGGGGCAGGAGCCGGCACCAGGGACCCTCATCAAGCTGGGCGCCCGGGGGCTCAGATGGACTCCAGTGGGGAGCCCAACGTTTTGGGGGTTCACAGCAGGGGCATCCTGTGAAGGCCGGGTCACACACTACGTTAACGAACAAGGAAGGCCATGCCGAAGAGCCGAGGGGACAGGGGCCTGGCCGGTGGGCTGCGGGCACAGTTTGGTGTCCCTGGGGTGGGAGGGCTCTGGCTCTGGCTCCGGACCCGGGCTCGGCTCCTGGGGGAGCTCCCTCGCGGGGACACGCAGCCGCACGTGTGCGCGACGGGGAGGTGCTTACGGGGCTTCCCGAGTGGTCTGAGGCGTCTCCTGCACCGCTGGCAAAAGGAAGGTCCCGTCTGGGGCTGCCCAGATGCCGATCGGCCTCTTTGACCTGGGAGAGCTGCTCATCTAGAGCCTCCTTTTGGAGCTGCAGCCTCTGAGCATGCCCGGCTTGAATCCCTAACTCTCTCTCCAGCACGAAGACTGCTCTGTCCTTAAATTTTATCTCCTCCATCTACAAGGAGAACAGAACACAATCACACAAGGCGGGCAGGATGCAGGTCGGTTACCATAGCAACAGGCAGAGCGCACAAGCAGCAGGCGGAGTCCTCCCCCCCTTGGCCCCCCCGGCCAACACGCACACACTCAGCCCTCCCCGCTCTCCCTGTGCTCAACCTCCTAACAGCTGCCAGGAGCCACCTGCCTCCCAGCCCCTCCTCCCGGCGGCCAGAGGTGGGCTGCCCGCAGCGGGCAGGGCAGAACCAACCCCTCCCTCCACTGCCCACTCCTCAGACACGCAGGCGCGGGTCGCCTTGGCATCGTTACCAACGAGGCCGGGTTTGCAAGCAGACTCGGTTTAAAACGCATTTCAAACCACGGAGCGGGGCTAGGATGTCTCATTGTTTGCGTGCTGCTTAAGGTTACAGGAAGCTAATAAATCAGCCATCTGCTAAAGTCAGCTCGGAAACAGAGAGATGCGATGTCTAATTAGCAACAGATCGCAGAATTCGTGGGGAAGTGGTGAACTGAATAGAAAAAAAAAAATCCTTAATTGCTAAATTCCCATTTACTGGAACTCGTAGAAACAAAGAGGCCACATAGTCAATGATGGAAACAGAGGAGAAAAGCAGATTAATGGGCAGCGATATCCTGTGGCCTCATGTTTCCCCTCTTCCGGAGACGCTCCGCAAACATCCTTTTTCTTCCCCCGGAAACAAGAAAACCAGTCTCTGCTCACACGCCCCACTTCCATCAGCTGCTTCCGAGGATGGGCTGGGCCAGAAGCCACCCTCCACGAGTCATGTAGGTGGTCCAGTTGGATGGGGGGGAGGGCTTCGTGATCCTTCCACAAAAGGAAGGGGGGGGTCTGACTTTTTTTTAAAATATATTTTATTGATTTCTCACAGAGAGGAAGGAGAGGGATAGAGTCAGAAGCATCGATGAGAGAGAAACATCCATCAGCCGCCTCCTGCACAAGGGATGTGCCTGCAACCAAGGTACATGCCCTTGACTGGAATGGAACCTGGGACCTTTCAATCCGCAGGCCGATGCTGTATCCACCGAGCCACACCGGTTTTGGCAGGGGCTCTGACTTTTCAATGACGGGAAACTCACTTTAAGATCAGAGTGTCTCCCCGGGGGTCCTCCTCAGGCCCCGGGACTCTCGCCTGCAATGTCTCCACTGAAAGTTCCTGCATCTTCTACTCCTGTCACAGTCACCTGCCCTTACCTACTGGGACACGTTCTGAGAAATGCCTGGTTAAGTGATCTTACTGTCCTGTGAACATCACCGAGGCACATAAATTCCAGATGGTACAACCTACCGCTCATCTGAGCTACAGGGTACAGCCTACTGCCCACCTGGGCTGCATGGGATAGCTTTCTTCCAGGTGCCATTCATACCCTCCTTGGTGACACCACCCAAGCTCAGGCAATGCAGTCACGGGCGTTGTGACCCTTCCAGAATTGCATCTGTGTCTTCTCAACGTTTTTGTCCATTGCAGCAATCACGGGGGCACAGGTCCTCCTCATGTGATGGGCCTGTAAAGCTGCTGTAACTCCTCGATCCACTGTCTGATCAAAGAGGGGGTGTCTTGAAAGGTACGTTATTCTCCAAACAGTATTTCTGCTGAAGTAGCAATTCAGGAAGGCATGTTGGAGGAGGAGCCGGGTCCTCCTTACCTTCTCATTGCCCCCATAGGAGACCCGCAGTAAAATGCTCGAAGGCCCTGGGTTCTCGCTGTGCTCCATCACAAGGGTTTTCTCTGTGGCCCGCAGCATTACCCCCAAACAAGGCTGCTCTCCTGTCCTTAACAACCTTGAACCCTGGCATCAACCTGGCCCCCTCTGGGTGAAAGGCCTTTCAGGCATCCTTTCCAGGACTGGGAGGTTTCATCATATTGACTATGTGCTCAGGGAAGTAATTTCATTCCTCCTCCGTCAGCTTATCTAGAGTTTCCAGCAATTCCTCAGCTGCCTTCACGCCGCATGCGCAGACTCGCCACTCGCTCTCACGTTACGGAATAAGGAACGGTTCTTGAATCGTTTAAACCACCCAGAACTAGCAGTGAATCCAGCACCGAAGTTGGATCCAGCCTGTTCTTTCAACATCGCCAACAAACTTCTTGCTTTGGCCTAAGTCACCGTGGTGTGAGAGGGATGCACATTCGCATCTGGTCTTCCACTCAGGTCACTGAAGTTTCTCCCTGTCTGATATAGGCCCTTCTAGAATCTTGGTTAGGCTCCTTGCTTCAATTAAACAGACCCTTCAGTTGCCTCCATCACTTTGTACTTGTTCATGATCGTGACTGTGGTGGAATGGGACACGCCTGACTGGGGAGCAATGCCATCCTGATTTTCCACCTTCGGGTGCTTGATCCCTCTCATTTTCTTTGCCGGCCCCCACCTCACCTCACCACCAGGAACCCCCTGCCTCAGCCCCTCGCTCCCAGTTGTAGGAGGAATCTAGAAATGGAAGGGCCCGGCTGGCTAGGGCCCGTATAACTAGGAGGGAATCCCAGTTTGATTCCCAGTTGAAGCACAGGCCCAGGTTGCAGGCTCTATCCCCAGTGTGAGGCATGCATGAGGCAGCCAATCAATGATTCTCTCTCATCATTGATGTTTCTCTTTCTCTCTCCCTCTCCCTTCCTCTCCGAAATCAATAAAAATGTATTTCTAAGAAAATTTTTATTAAACTCATTAGTTAATGAGGGGACAATGTTGCAGCCAATTCGAAGGAGGATTTGATCTAGAGAGAGTTGCGTTGTCTGCCTGGCAAAGAGTCGTTTGTCTGTCTGTGAACAGGAATGGCTCCATTGCTAAAGTCTCCCTCCAGGTAAAGGTCTGTCTCTGCAGAGTCTAGATCAAAGATGAAGATCGAAGACAAAGGTCAAAGGTGAAGGTGCACATGGTGTGAGTTCAGATAGCCCTCAAGTATTCTTAGAAAAGGAGACAGAAATCTTCTGTTTCTTTTCTTGCTTATTTCAATCTTTCACAGTTTTTTTCTTCCTGTAGACTCCACAGTCAATTTGGGGACTCTCCTTTATTTAGCTTTTTTTTTTTAAAATACATTTTATTAATTTTTTTTACAGAAAGGGAGAGAGAGGAGAGGGATCGATGAGAGAGAAACATCAATCAGCTGCCTCCTGCATAGCCCCTTACTGGGGATGTGCCTGCAACCAAGGCAACATGCCCTTGACCGGAATCAAACCTGGGACCTTTTAGTCGGCAGGCCGACGCTCTATCCACCGAGCCACACCACTCAGGGCTTTATTTATCATTTTGATGTTCTTTCACCCCACCATCCCCAGAGTCCACCTTGGAGACGCTGGGTCCCCAGGGCCATTTCTGGCCAAATTTTCACGCAAAGCTGAAGGGAGGGAACAGACTTGTTCCCCGCCTGCCTGGCTCTGATGTTTTCTGTGCTCTGATGCTTTCTGTGCGCTCAGCCAGGTCCCCTCCCCAGCCGAGGCTCATAGAAGAGACAGGAGCCAAGAAAGGTCCAGTTACTCTTGAAGAACAAAGCCGGAGAACGCTCTCCCAGAAATCAAGACGTACAAAGCGAGAATAAGTTAAAAATGAGCTCGAAGCAGGTCTGCAGTAATAGAACAAACTAGAAAGCCCACTCATATAATAAAGAGGTGGCCCTGTGGATGGGGGAAAGGTGGTCTTTTTCATAAGGGCTGCCGGGACAATGCGTATCCATGTGGAAAACGTATAACTGGACCCCCACCTTATAGCACACACATGTACACACACACATGCGCATACACACACACACACACACACACACACACACACACACCAGGCACGGCAAACACCTACGCATGAAAGATAAAGTTCTAAAAAGGTAACACTTCATGGCTCCATCCCCAGCGTGGGGTGTGCAGGAGGCAGCCAATCAGTGATTCTCTCTCATCATTGATGATTCTATTTCTCTCTCTCCCTTCCTCTCTGAAATCAATATATATGTTTGCGTGTGATTGTATATATATATATATACATATATATATATAATTTTTGTAAAGAGGACGCTAAGGTAGGTCTAATGTCTGGGAGGAGAACAGGTCACCACCCTCGTAGTTTTCCTGAGACACTGCCCACACCCATAAATGGCAGTTCCCCCCCGTTTGGATGCCCATCTGTTCCTCCTGAGACCTGGTAGGTGTAATGATGGGAGCCCGGAATGGAGAGGAAGGCCAGCAGAGATGGAGGGACAGGAAGTGAGAGTGTAAGCATGTGTTTGAGAACCTGGAAGCAATACCAGGAGAATCTGCAAGAGCTGCGTCTGGGGCGTCTGTGCCAGGGCTGAGGAACCACTGGGACCTGCGGGCCCCGTGCCAGCCTTCAGTGAAGGAGATGAGGCTGCCGGTCTCCTACGAACACCAAAGCCGGTGGATGGATTAAAGGGAGGTGTGGGCGGGACAGCGGTGCGGACATGGCACCAGCACAGGGCTGGGGTGGAGCCGTGGGGGGAGCGTGGAAGGAGACGCTCTGGAAAGGCAAAGGGGAGACCGTTTGGGGCCCCCATGCACACATGGTGGGGGCGTTGAGTCTGTCTCACAGCTCAGTTTCCCCTCCAGGCCATGGGACCAGCGGGCTGCAGCCCTTCTGGAAAGTTCAAGGTGACAGCACCGTTTGGAAAGCAGAGCCCCAAGGAAGCAGGGGCTGGTGGCCTAGGGGCAGGGCCAGGCTGTGCCCCAGGGACGGGCATCCAGGGTCCTGGGTGTCCCCAGCAGAGCCAGCCGGGTCCTAATGAATCGCACACGGGGATGTGGGGCACGCCTCTAACGCTGATCCCCGTTTCCCCACACCACCCAGGAGGTCCCGGCTCCATGGGGTGAGGAGAACCGGCACAATCCCTCAGGATTCCTGAGTATTCTCTGACTCCCCGGCCCTGGGGCTCTGAGGACACCGACTCACGGGGCCTGCCAGGGGACACGGCCTCTGACCAGGGGATGCACAGGTGCCCATGCCTGACCCGCAAGATGCTAACTTCCCGCCGTCCAGCCTCAGAGCACGCACGGGGCACAGGGACATCGGGATGGCCTCGGGGACGTGCTACCACCCCCTTGTCCTCGTGGTCTCACCTCTCTGGCCCCAGTGAGCTGAGCAGCCTGCAGCGCCCGCCCAGTGACGGGGGAAGTGACTGTGCCCGCAGAGCACGAGCCCTCACGCCATGCAGCCTAACCGGCCCTCAAAGGATGGGAGGCTTTGTGACCACTGCAGGCATCCTGCTCTGGCCCCAAAGAGACACGGGATGTGAAGCTGGCAGGACGGGGCAGAGGGAGGACCTTCTGGCCTCGCCTTGCGTCCTCACGTCCCCAGGACCAGTAGTGATGATGATGTGGGTGCCCGTGCCCGGAAGCAGGCCCACCCCTGGCCGCCACAACCTCCCCGGTCCCCCTGCCTTGGCCGCCCCCTCCCTCCCTTCCCCTCCCCTCCCCGCCACCCGCAGGGCACGTACCAGCCTGCGGATCTCACGCTCACACTCCTTCTTGATGCGGGAGATCTCCTCCTGGTGCAGGTGGTACACGCTGCGGATCTCGGCGGCCTTGATCTTGTCGGCCTGCATGACCAGCGTGAGCGCCTCCTCCACCTGCCGCTTGGCGCCCTTGAGCTCCAAGATCTCCTGCTGCATCTTCACCTTCTCCACCT
>PVJN01033505.1:0-23393 GCA_004026805.1 Lasiurus borealis | reverse complement strand
ATTACATAGGATATACACTGAATGGCCAGATTATTATGCATTCAGAGATTATAATAATCTGGTCATTCAGTATATATGTATATATATGGAATGGAATAGAAAGGAGCAGTGGGAAGCGAAATCAAACCTGTCTTATCCCAGGTGTGAGGGTTAAAGGTGATCTAGAAATAAGATTGGGAAAGATCAACTCACTCAAATACTCCTACTTAGGCCATTTTATAAAAGTTGCTTAGGAGTTAATAAAAAAGACTGATTGTAGTTCCATGAATAGGAAAGGAGGGAGGCAGAGAGAGAGAATTAAGTGAATCAAATAATTTCTACAAATAAGAATGGGGTGAAATTATCTGAAAAGAAATAAGTCAAAATATGGTAATACTATTTATTTTATTCACACAGTAGCATTTGAAATCTTTCCCATGTTCTAAAGGATTAAAATAATTAAAGCTATGCTCACGATCAAAATCTCTGTTCCTTTTTTTTTATGTTGTTTATTTCTAAAGAAGAGGTAATAGTTAAATCGATTATATCATATAACTCTTTATTTTAATATTTGGGTCCAGTAGACTCAATTTCTTACTGAAGTAAATACCTTAAATTACAAATTCTAATAAATAAAAATTATGGCTGCTTAGTACCAACATATTTTTATAATAACATCTGTATTAGAGGAATGGCCACTTAATTTAGAAATTGTAAGTTTCCTTATGTATGTCTCCTATTTTCTGAAATATGGGGAAATAGTGAACCCAGCTTGTGGCCAAATGCTTTCTTGCTGTATGATTTTTTTTCATGCAGCACACACTCACATATGCATACACATTCACTGATATAAGCTTGTAAAACATCACCAAATCAAAGAAGCAAAATAAAGTGACATTGGGTATTTAGGCGCTACAATGATTAGAGTGTTTTAATATCGTAATAACTGATAGACTACTTGTCAGACATTTCATTCTTTTTTAATCAAAACTTTTACTCTGCTAAATGAATCACCCCCTTGAGATACAGTAGCAGATTTCCAATTCAGTTATAGAACATTAATAATGTAAGTTCTGGGCGTGCATTCCTTTATTTATGTTCCTTTTATTTAATTACCAGGGAAGTTTAAAGAGACAAAGCAGGAAGGAATATGTTACCTTGTCAGTTGTGAGCAATATGGACAAATAAGTACACAGAGTAACTAAAATCAGACCTTGAAACAGAGAAAGGACACTGAGGAATCAGACCCCTAATCCCTTGTCCCGTTCAGAAACCCCTTCTGTAATGTCTCTGTAGTAGGCTCAGCTGGGGTCTGCTCTGACACTTCCAATTTGATCCTGAACATTTACCAGGCTTCTGCTATGCATCAGACACCAGAGAAGCACTGAAAGCAATGAATGGGAGAAAGATCTATTGTACAATCTGAATAAAAGGGTTATAAAATAAATTGATTAGCCGAGACCGGTTTGGCTCAGTGGACAGAGCGTCGGCTTGCGGACTGAAAGGTCCCAGGTTCGATCCCGGTTGGGGGCATGTACCTTGCTTGCGGGCACATCTCCACTGTGGGGCGTGCAGGAGGCGGCTGATGGATGTTTCTGACTTTCTATCTCTCTCCCTTCCACTCTGTAAAAAAATCAATAAAATATATTTAAAAAAAAATTAATTATAATAATAAAAGCAATAAACTGACCAGACATTTATAACTTACCTTAAAACAAATGAGAAAGAAATAAACAAAAATATCAAAAGTGAGAAGAATGTTATTCAAGGTCCAGGAAACCCCCAGAGAGAGAAAGTCATTGACAGAGGACTGATGGAAACCCTATAGTACAAAACCTGTGTGAAAAGGATCTGTGTTCCCACTCTGGGTGGTACAAGATCAGATGGCAAACCTGTGGCTAAAATAAAGTGGGTACAATGAGGAAGTAATTCAAAGCAACTGGTTAACTGCCTCTATTACATTGTCATTCCTTATAGAACATTAGGTAGTGGAACGATTTGCCCCAAGCTCGTGGTGACAGAGAAGGCATGGCTGAGTGAAGGGTGGCCAATATAAACAACTTGGGAAATAGGCCAGCCACATACCCTGCCCAGAGCCTATTCATCTTTTTTATTTTAAAATTGTTGAAAATTAAAAATAAAAATCCTCAATTAAGCATATGGGAAATGAGCATACAATTCCTAACATAAAACCACAAATCACCAAATATTTAGGGAAATCAATGAAAAGCAGCACCAATTTCACCAGGAGGAAATCCAGCATGGTGGGAACAAAGACACAAAGTATTAGATGAAAGAGAATTTAAAACAGACATGGTTGAAACTCAGAAGAGTAACAGAGAATGATGCATCCATGAATTGAAAGCAGATTTCTATTTAAAAAAAAACAATTAGAGTTTTTTTGAAAAGAGAGAATTAAAACAAACAACTATTCTTAATAGCATAATGGGGATAGCCAAGAGTAAGTAGAGACCTGACAAAATTTGTGCAAGGGGCTTGGCCTTCACAGCCCTGGCTTCTTTCAGAAGGTTGTCCAGAAGGTCACTCTGCTGTTTGTTCTAATTAGCTTATTAGCTCTTTATTATATACTAAAGGCCTGGTGCATGAAAATTCATGCACTGGAGTGGGGAGTCCCTCAGTCCAGCCTGCCTCCTCTCACAGTTTGGGAACCCTCAGGGGCTGGAAGCCACCCAGCAATCCAGGTAAAGTGACACCCCATCACACCTCTGCTGCTACCACTTCCAGCAGTGCAAGCCTTGGCCAGCCTGATTACCTGAGCCTTGGGTGACCCTGGGTGGCTGACCAGCCTCCATCCAAGGCTTGCCTGCATCTCGGTGTTAGCTGAGCAATTGCCATCTGAGGCTTGCCTGCACCTTGGGCTGGCCCTATGTGGTGGGGTGGCTGAGGGGACTAGGGAATTCTGGAGGTAGGCATGCAGAGCAGCCGGACCCACCTGAGTGCAGGCCCACCATTCCCCATGCATGGTGCCCCAGCTGGGCTGAGGGGACTGGGCGCTTCCATCTTGTGGTTATGAGCACCACCATCTTTGAGGGTGTGGCAGGCAATTAGCATATTCCCTCTTTATTAGATAGGAGGATTTGCCCTTACACAATTTGGAAGATGCTTAGTCCACTGAAACTTTCTCTGCAAAGCTGATTTTTTTCTGTTTCTGATCATGGGACTTAGAGTCAGAGGAGCAGGCAGTTGGTAAGGAAAGATAGATGTTAATTGGGAGAAGATTCACATCAATTGGAACCTGAGAGAACAAGCTGGAACCTACAAGTTTGGTTTGGAATCCATGTTGGTTACTTACTGCCTTTGAGTATCTAATTTCTGGGATGTAAGTGTATTGAAGGAGACAATGGTGCCTACGTCACAGATCCAAACACACACGGGGCCCAAGAGTGAGAGAAGTTGGCAGCTGAGATCTGGCAGGAGCTAGAGAAGCCATAGGCCTGGCCACTGTCCTACTGATAAGTGTTAATACACATGACCTGCATCAGCA
Organism: Lasiurus borealis; assembly: GCA_004026805.1. Lineage (NCBI taxonomy): Eukaryota > Metazoa > Chordata > Mammalia > Chiroptera > Vespertilionidae > Lasiurus > Lasiurus borealis. Next base: position 19,909 of record PVJN01033505.1, on the reverse strand, counting down.
CCTGGTGGCCTGCAATGACCTTCCAAGCACATAAAGAATATAGCTCTTTCCTTTCTTCCATTTCTCACACAACATGTTTCATCTGGCCCACACTGCTTGGTACTCTACTGGGATAGGAAGAGGGCCACTAATTTGAGAATTAAGAGGGTACAATTGATCTATTAAAAGCAATGTCACTTCAATATAATGCAGAGAAAACTTATGATATTGATGCGCTTTGATATTATATTTATTTAAAGTCCCTTTGCATCTTTCACATAAATTATATAAATCAGAATTACCAAATAGCATCTTTTCTTCATGACTCAAATTGTATCTGAATTACAAAAATTATTTTTGGTTACTGTGTTTGTTACTGGTATTATACACAATACCAGACTAGCTATTTTATTTTTACAAATATTAAAATTTTAAACCAACACAACTTTTATTAAACTGTTTTAACTGTTTGGCTTAAAATTTTCAACAGATCAGGGTATCTCTTTTATCATTCTGTGATTGATTTATGTTTTGAATCTGATCTATCCAGAGTCAGATAATGGAGAGCCTTTGTGTGTATTCAGTCTAATCCAATTTCTTGTACATTCCTGTTGTATAATAAAGTTTTTCAAAATGTTTTTAATATATTTTTATTAATTTTATAAATTTTATTAATTTCAGAGAAGAAGAGAAGAGGAGAGAGAGATAGAAACATCAGTGATGAGAGAGAATCATTGAGTGAGCTTGCAACCCAGGCATGTGGCTTTGACTGGAATCAAACTTGGGACCTTTCAGTCCACAGGTCCATGCTCTATCCACTGAGGCAAACCAGGTGGAGCCCAAAATGTCTTTTATAAAATCATGAAATAGGCCCTGTCTGGTGTGGCTCTGTTGTTTGGAGAATCACTCCATATACAAAAAGATTGCAGGTTCAATACCCAGTTAGGACGTGTGTGGGAGGCAAATAATCCATGTTTCTTTCTCACCTCTCTCTCTTTATCAAATAAAAAAAATGACTAAAAGTAAAATGAAATCATGAAATATTATATATACACATTTTTTCAATCTAACAGTATAGCTACAGTTTGATTGAACTTGTGCCAGCCAAAAACGTCAAATGCTTCTTAAGTGAGTTCTCAAGTGATCTCAATGACTCGTGATTTTAAAAAGTACCATTTATGAACACATAATCTATTTATTTATATCTCATGATATTCGTTTATACCTCCTTTTGAATTGTTTATTGTCATCTAAAGTCAACTTCCTTCTTCTGACCTGGTCTCCTTGTCCATTTTGCAACACATGCACGCAGTTCTTTTAGGTCTGGAGACAAAACCATTTAGCAGAATAAGTACTGTCTGCCTGCTTCTTCCAAAGAATAACAACAAATTGTAGTTGTAATAAACTGGTTTTATTATTTAATCACAGACATTAAGTCTAAAAGTAACTGTGAATTAGAGTTCTAAAAACTTTGAACAGGTTTATTTAATAACCCAGCTCAAAGATATTGTCAAATACATCCTTCAATTTGACATTTCTGGAACATAAAGTAGAATAAAAGAAAACATTTTGTATGTATTTCTCAGGAATCCAACAACAAAACATTTAAATTGTCTGTAGTATGATAGATGCAGACTGTGATGTGGAGATCATGTCCAGGATGTGGTCAGCAAACTGTGTCTCATGAGCCACAGTTTGCCTCTCTATTGACTATTGAATTTGCCGACCACTGACCTAGAACAACTTTTATGACTTTTCTAATCCTTGATTTCTCTATCTGTAAAATAGATAAGGGTAATGTCTATATTAGAACTCATTTAAGTATTAAATATGAAATGAAAACTGCATAAAATATAGGTCAATTTCTTTTTTTTTAATATGTTTTATTGAAGGGAGAATGAGAGAGTGATAGAAACCCCAATGATGAGAGAGAATCATTGGTCAGCTGCCACTTGCATGCCCCACACTTGGGATCAAGGCCACAACAGGGGCACATGCCCTGATCAGGAATCGAATGGTGACCTACTGGCTCATAGGTCAATGCTTAATCACTAGTACATGGAATTTATATAAGCCTTTTTACACATGAAAGAATTTAAAAATTTTGCCCCATTTGATTTATTCTCTGTCTCACTCTCTTCCTCTTCACAGTATAATAAAACCTTAAAATCATAATATATAGCATTTCCTTTACTGAGAATACTTCCTTGGTCTTTCATAGTTTTTATCTTCACAGAACCTGGAGATTATTTTATAAAATTTCTCTCCATATTTCCTCAGATTCATGTTGTTAATTTTGGTCATAAATTCAGTAAAAATGATGTTGTGAACTTAGGAATGCAGAACATGAGGAGGTACATATGCAGTCTGTTCTATTGTTGGTCATGTTGTTGATCACTGGCTTAAGATTGCACCTTCTGGTTTCTCCACTGAAAAGTTAATACTTTCCCCTTCCCAATTACTGAGTAATTAGAGAGCACATATTTTGAGACTATGTAAATATCATGCTCCTCATTAAACTTTCATTTACTATATTTAGCACACATTGATAATTCCTGACTGAATCAATTATAACTTTGATGGCTGCCAAATGACGATTAATTAATTTTATCCTGATTTTGTTTGTTGGAAGTGTACCATCTCATAAAGGAATGCCTTTTTTCCTTTTCCTCCATTAATGAATTATTTTTCTATTTATGTGCACTAATAAAATATTTTATTCCATAGGTTGTAGTAGTTTACTACCATTTTTTATTCTGATGTTCAGAACTTGGTCAGCAGGAGCCCATTCTACATGTTCACATTAGTCCTTTGATGTTTCCTTTTTATTGCCAAGCCTTGGAATCATTTCTCCACAATGCCCTGTTGTTGTTGTTTTTATTTTTTATTTAGTGGAGAGTGATATTTCAATATCGATATTTATGCACAAGAGCCACTCATTATTTCTGAAGTGTCATTGTTTCTATGTCTTCTCAAGGAGGAAGAAAATTTTTGTGTGCATATATGTTTACTTGTATCTATTTTTATATAGATTATTAAGTTTACAGTCATACACCTAATTCTAATGCACTACCATCAGGTTTATTCTAGACCTCCTCCCTTTCTTTTATTTGTAATACCTGGCTCCTATTATATTACCTTTAATATATTTACTTATCAGAATATTTCTAGAAAACTCAGAATCCCTACTTCAAATCACTTCAGAGTAACTTAGATTTAATAATTGTAAGTTCTTTCATCATGAGTTTGAGAGAATGTTGATAAAAATTGCATGTTTAAAACTTATGTGGCTGCTTCATTTCCCCCTCTCCTCCTCCTTTTTCAGCATGGCTATATTATGCATTTGAGGTAGCTTTAGGTTTATTTGTCTCTCTCTTCCATTTAACTTTTGTTATATCTTGACTTCTGTTATCTTTCTCAGGCAAACTATCATTCCTTCTCCTCTGGATTAATGCAGTAACCCCCGACTAATAGGCATCCTTCCAACAAACCAGACAAAGTGATCCTCTTCCGGTAACCCTGACTATGGCATTTCCTGGCTCTATCCTACGCTCCCCTCCCAGCTTTCTATTTCACTTATTTCACTTAGAGTAAATAAATCAAAGAGTTACAACGGGTTACAAGTCTTTATGAGGTGCCTCCTCTTCCAATGGCTCTCTGTTTACATACTCACACAGATCTATTGTTTCTCAAAAGTTCCAGGCTGTCCCCTGCTGGTTTCCTTTGCTTTTTCCTATGCTTGAAAAATGCCCTTTCCTCAAATCAGAGAATGGATCGCTTCCACACTTCTTTCAGGACAGTTCTCAAAACACATCTTAGTTTGGCTTTCTTTCACCAACTCTTTTATAATACAAAACTTCACTCCTTTTGATTTTTTCTCCTCTTCATTCTTCTCCATAGCACTCATTGCAAACACATTACCTACTTTCCTTCTTTATTCTCCTTATTGCATGAATTAGAATGTAAATTCCAGTAAAACAGGTATTTGTGTTTTGTTCACTCTGTACCCTGAGTGCTGAGTACACTATGCATGACATACAACCAATTTTTCACTAAATAATTGCTGAACAAATGAATGAATCTTCTTCTCAGAGGCTCTTCTAGAACATTAGAAAGATGGTAACATAAAAATTACTTTAAACATTTGTTGTTTTCTATAATGTTGTTTTGAGGACGTTGGAGCTTATTTGTATAAGTGGGAGAATATGTACATATATGTTAAAAAATATTGCTTAAAATGGGAAGCTTTGTAATACTTCATTTACCCAAATCCCCCAATGAATTGTATTTTTCTTTTTCTCAATTATACTGTGAGTTTTGACTCTGCCATGGACATTCTATTCTTTGGAGTCATGGGATATGTTACAGGAAATAGCATAGCCATGATTGCAGGAGAGGGTTTCTATTCTACTTGCAATGGGTAGACAGGGGTTTTCATTTCATACATCATTACAACTTTCTCCAGTGGTTGGGCACCAACTTCATATTACTCCATCACAACAAGCTACCTGCTCACAAACTCAGCATGCAAGCCAAGCTGAAACAATCTCCACAACATATTATCGGTAAGACCTTGTAATTTCAATTGTTCATGCTAAAATGTTATGTTATGCATTTCAGTGCAATCTCATTATACCAGCACATAGCAATTGCCTAATGAACTGAAACAAAACTCAGTTTCAAAAATGTCAAACATAATGACAAAAGGAAACAAAAATAACAGAAATACATTGCTCCTCAATTGGATTTATAAAGTCTTTGTGTTTAGACTTACATAAGTTTTACACACTTTATTTCTGTTTATTTCAAATGATCTTCGTGATAGCAGTGTTCAACTACTCTATATAAATCAACGTACTGAAGAAACATCAAAAAATACTGACTCAACTGAATGTTTATTCTTAAGTTTGCCACTCTCAATTAGGTCACATTTCCCCTTAAATATAGATCACTATATGTATTTGGGAGGCCTCCACGATAACTCATCTTTATTCATCAATTTTTTTGTTTTGCTTTTTTCTGGTTTTATGTTTGAACATCTGGGTGAGATTTTACAGGGACACCATGGTGCATATAGCAGTGGAGATATAAGTAAATAAAACAATACCTTAAATATATATTTCCAAGCTGAGGTAAGGGCTATGAAAGAAAAATATAGAGATCTATGTAATATTGAAAATTGAAGTTCCAGCAGTTAGAAAATATGGCTTTCTTGAGAAATGAACTGACCCAATAGCAAAGAATGGATGACCGGGAAAATATATGAGCATCCATGCTAGGACTGGGCTTGTTATGCTTCTAATTCTAGAGAAAAAAAATACATAACACATTGTGAATTTGACCAACTTGAAGAGGACAGTACGACCCTGATGTTAGGAAAGAATGGGCAATGGCAAAACCAGAAGCTGGAGATGTTGGCACAACCACATTATGATGGATTTGGGACTTTATTTTAAGAACCACAGGGCTCTACTGAGGAATTTCTAAAATGGAAATAGTTGATCAGATATTGATTTTAGCATGTTCCTTCCAGCTAAATGAAGACAATTGATTTGAAAAATGCAAAGGTGGAAGCTGGAAAGAGTAGAAAATGCAGCAGTTGAGAGGAGGGCATCTTGATTCCAGTAGAAATGGAGAAATGTCTGATGTAGGTTAAAGAGATATTTAGAAGGAAAAATAGACAGGATATGATAATTGATTAGATATTAAACTATGTAAAAAGTAGATATGTCAAGGATAAGTTGATTAATAATAAATAATTAAATCTGAGCACTATTCAAGGGTTAGAGCTATAGTGATGAGCAGAGAAAAAGAAACTCCTGCCTCAGAATTTATATCCTACATGGGGAAATAGACAATAATTTCTATTTCCCCAAGTAGAACAAAATATATATTTGTTCAGATAGTGAAAACTCAAGAAAATGTTTTGGGAGTGTCAAGTGAGAATTAAAATTTTAAAAACAAGAATCAAGGAAAACCACACTGAGAAGGAGACACTTGGTAAAGAGTGGATGGAGGACAGAAATCTGAAGAGAATACCAAGAAAGTGATATTTGTGAAAATACCTGGAATAGATGGAGGAGGAAGGTTTAGGTACACTTGGAACAGGAATATTCATGTTAGATTCCTCTTGTAGAATTATTAAAGATATCTTAAAAGTTTTCCTCAAATATTGTCCACAATATTATAATCTCCCTCACAAGTTGGCTTCATCCTGTGCTCCTTATCCCCTTCTGTGTTTTCATTTCTTCTCAACACTACCTTCTAATAAACTATATAATCTGTTACCCTCAAATAGCTCCATAATGTTAGATAGTTTTGTCTGTGTGGTTTTTTTTTTTTTTTTTTTGATAGAACATTGCCCGGCATAGTATATACAATCTATACCTATTGGTGAAATGAATGCCCATTTTCAAAAGTATCTCTTTACATGCATAAACTAGATATCTTTATTGTTCAATGTCAAAAAGTTCAACGTATTAAATCAATTTTTATCTCTTGTTTTTCCTTCCACACAATTGACAACTGCAGAAAGCTTAGATCCCAGATTGGTTGTTGAATAATATAGTTGCTTTACTGCATGGATTTTTTAAAAGGTGTATATATACGTACTTGTATTTACTTTTGAATATTTTCTCTTAATTCTATACAATTCACTTTTTATAACTCAAATTTCATACATAAAATATGAGTAAATAGAATTACAATAATGGGTTTGCTTCACCTCTCAACTTTATAACAAAGCAAGCAAGAAAATAGATAGTGCTTTTAAGCTGAAATGTGCTAGGTAAATAAATCAACTAAAAGTACCAAAGGATTGAAATATGTTGAAAGATACTTACCCTACCTAACTAAAGGAAAATTAATAAGTGACTAAACCTTTTACTTCTATAACTTTATAACACTTTTAATAAAACAAATAATTCATTACTGATACAGCTATTGCCAAAATGGTACTAGATTAGTGTCATTTGCCAAATTTTCTTTCTACCTAATGAAATCTCATTGTTTACAATAAAAAATTTATACCCAGTGGTTTTAAGATACTTTCAATTAAATCAAAGATTTGGACTTGAATATATGCTTTTGATACATTGTGTTTAGACATAAAAATCACAGGACCAAGATTAGCTATATATCAGTAATAGTATGATGATAGTACAGAGCTGCCCTTCTCTCAGTTTGATTTTATCATAGAGTCCAGGTGCTTCAATCTGTCCCATCATGCTTTATCACGAGTGAAATTAACATAAATTAATAAAAAATGCATGTCTTTGGTGCTCCTAGGTGGCCTGTGAACATTTATAACAAATCAAGGAATGGGGAGGAGGTCAGAGAATGTATTCCATGTTACAAATAAAATGTTGATGTCATTTACTGAGAGCAGAAACTTGAAAGTTATTTGTTCTTTTTAACCTGAAAACCTTTCTGTATACATGTTTTTCCTTTCATATATACCATCAACCTTGTTGACTAGGTTAATTATTTTAATATTTCTTAGAAACATAAAATGAAAAAAAACATTAAAAAACAGAACCTTCTACTATAGTTTGATATTAGATATTATGATTCCTCTAAGTTTGTTCTTTCTCAAGATTGTTGTGGCTTTTCAGGGTCTTTTCTGGTTATACTAGTATATAAATTTTTGGAATATTTGTTTAGTTATGTGAAATGTGCTATTATTATCTTAATAGGAACTGTGTTGAATCTATAGATTGCCCAGGGTATGGATATTTTAATTATGTTATTTTTTCTGATTCATGAACACAGTATATGCTTCCACTTATTTGTATCTTCTTCAATTTCTTTTTTCAGTGTCTTACAATTTTCTGAGTACAGGTGTTTACATCCTTGGGTAAATTTATTTCTATGTGTTTTATTTTTGAAGCAATTGTAAATGGAACTGTTTGGTTAGTTTCCCTTTCTGGTAGTTCATTATTGGTGTATAAAGATGCGACTGATTTCTCTATAAGTATTTTGTATCCTGCTACTTTACTGAATTCATTTATCAGTTTTAATCGTTTTTTTGTGTGGAATCTTTAGGATTCTCTATATACAGTATCATGTCATCTGCAAATAATGACACTTTTACTTCTTCCTTTCCAATTGGAAACATCAATGAATATAATTTCTCACACTGCATTATAATATACCTAAAAGGAAAGATATTCAATTTGTCATATTTTGAAAATGACCAAAATTTCCAAGGAAAATAGTAAGAATTATGTGGTAGCAATCAAAGAGCTAGCTACTTCAGATGTCAGAAGATGTGTGATATTTATTTTCTGTACTACGTAAAATAGTAGAGCAATAAGTATTTGTTAAATAGGTAATTTTGACAATAATACTGTCTTGCACTGGAAGAGCATATATGTGGCAATCAGAGGTCATTTAAATTAATTGTCCTAGAGTTAAGTTAGGAAGATTATTGGCACAATAGTGACTAAGAATAATGACACTCTAATCCATGACAAAACCCGCTTTGGGAAATTAGAAATAGCTAAGGAACTTTAAGAAGTTATACTAATATAAAAATACTTTTATTTATTCATATTTTATTTTTATTGTGGTTATTTACAGAATGTGAATTCAATGTAAACAAGTCACTCATATCAGCACTCTAACAAACAGAATTGTTTTGTCAGGATTTTTGTGAGTGAGGTGACCGAGGGATAAGAGGGATAAGAAAAAATGTGGCTTGCCTATTTCTATTTCTTCGTTCTGGGTCTCTTAACAGAAATGTTTAAAAAATTTTGTTTGGATTACAATATAGGGAAATAGTGTCAAAAAGTAAAGCCAAATCTCAGTAGTCTTAGTTTTGTATGATCATTCTGATATTTTAATTTTTTGCACAACAACAAATTCACAAGAGCATTACCTATCCTTATGTAATAAAAGGCTAATATGCAAATTGTCCTCTTGACTAAGAGTTCAACCAGGAGTTTGACCAGGGGGCGGGGCTGGCTGGCCCAGCCCCTGATTAGCTGTCCCCATCCGGATAGGGGGCAGGTCAGCCAGCCTACCTCCCATATCCCCTCCCTCCGACTGGCCTGGCCAGATTGGTCACTATCAGATGGGCCAGACAGACGCCATTCATATACAAATTAACGCACTAGGCCTCTATATATAATAATTCACATTTGTCCTAAAATATATTAATTTGTGACCTATGACTTTTGTTTGCTTTAACTGCTGCCTGAACTGTAAAAAGCTGCACTGAATCCCTGTGTTTGTAAATTATTTTTTTTTTTTACTGTTGCTGGCGGTGTCCCACCTGCTGCTCACAATAAAGGCAGATGTGTGACAGTAAAACAAATAAACAAACAAACAAACAAAATAATAAAACTGAATATAAAATCATTTACTTTTGAATGACTTTAGAAACTGTGTTTTATTCTAAAGAGACATAAAGTGCAAAAACTGTAAAACAGCATGTTAAGAGTAAATTTTTATTTACCTTTCATGTAAAGTTATTCTTTTCTCTTGGCTCTTCCTTGAATACATATTACTATTGAAATTTAATAATGTTTAAATCTCTTTAGGATATAAACTGCTGATTTAATTATTTCACGGTCATGTCAATAGGACAACAAAACAGTTAATTCCTTTAAAAGGAATGTCTATTCTAATATGCTTTATCTTTTACCAGAAATAACTTTTTGGATGGAACCTCTTTGAGAATTTTCATTACTACATTTTATTATATATTAATATGTTTCAGTAAAATCAGTATAACATTCAATTATTCTTATTTTTTTACATAGCTTGTTCCACTGTAAGTTTCCTTAGGACAAATGTCATCTTTTGAACATTTTTATAAGCAGGCAAATTAAACGTCTAGGAATTTAACACAGTCTCCTCACTCACAGGCAAATTGTGTCCATACATGTTGAAATTTACTTTCAATGTACAATAATCACTTTGATGCTTTCAAATTCACATTCTCTGCTTTCAGATTCATTCCAACTTTTAGTATGGCAGAAAAACAACCTTTCCTTTACCTTCCCAGTGAAGAAGCTACATTTGTCAGGAGCAGAAGAGTACTTCTAACTGTAAAACAATACTTTTTAAGTGATTTATCTTTAAAAAAAAGTCCTTTCATTTGTAATGTCTGTGTTGTATGTGGGAGGGGTTGTTTTTTGTGTGTAGTTGTTGTTTGTTTGTTTTACAACTCCAGTTACTAGTGGTGGGTGACTCTAATCTTCATAGGGCTTTCTTACATTTAGTATACCTTCCTCTTATTCATTTCTAGCATTGCTTCATTTTGTTATGTGTACCTTCCTTACCTTCTATATAAATTCCTCGAGGGCGAGACTTGACTATTAGTCATTCACTATTAACTATAGTAGAGAAAGCTTTAATGTAGTTGTTGTTTTTATACATTGAAATCATTTAGACATCTTCAATAAAATTATATATACCCTAGTGTTACTTCCAACTGAATTGAAAGAATTTAGAATTATTTTGACAGTTTTACTTTAATGGTTTACTTCTTAGCAGAGTGGTATTTATGTTTTTGTTTTCTTTTTTCTGAATATGTGTTTTTCAGTCCCTATATAGTTGGCTTATATCTTAATGCATTTTACTTCTTAAGTCTTTTTAAAAATATATAAGGTATAAAATTTTTGATTAGTCAAATAATGTTTCTGGTTATCTTATGACTTGTCATTTTAATTATTATTGTTTTTATTTATTCAATGAGTGTTATGCTATAAGACTCCTTTAATCTTCCATAGTTAGATTTTTTAAAGCTATAAAATAGTATAATATATTAAGAGACATTTACTGGATATTAAAAATTTCATGCTTCTTCACTTGAAATAGAAGTATGATTTAATATACAAATCTCAATTAGTATAGACATAAAATATCTATCAAATGTCATAAAATCACTGTTAAAATTTTGAATGTAGATTGCAAATAATCTTAATAGTTATAAGATCATCAGAAAGAGAACATAAATTATCTTTATGACATATTTAAAGTGACATGATCAATTAAAAAGCAAACCTTTTGAAACTAATGTACTACAACCTATATAACAAAAAGCTAATATGCAAATTGACTGAACAGCAGAACAACTGGTTGCATTGACATGCATTGACCATCAGGGGGCAGATGCTCATTGCAGGAGCTGACCCCTTGTGGTCACTGCTCCCACAGGGGGAGCACTGCTCAGCAAGAAGCTGTGCTCATGGCTGGTGAGTGCAGCAGCAGTGACAGGAGCCTCTCCTGCCTCTTTGACATCTCTAAGGATGTCCGACTGATGGCTTAGGCACACTCTCCATTTCCTAAAGGCTCCTGGACTGAGAAAGGGTGCAGGCCGGGCTGAGGGACCTACCCTAGCAAGTACACGAATTTTGTGCACTGGGCCTCTAATTAAGTAAATAATTATTCTACCACCCACAAACTCTCACCGTCTCCTAATACCCACAAGCAAGGCCTCATAACTAAATAATATATCTAACCCATAGACACAGACAATAGGATGATGAGGGCAATGGGGGGAAAGAGGACATATGCAATACTTTCAAGAATAAAGATTAAACAAAATATCTATAGTGTCAGAGTAAGTCAATTTGTGGTTGCATTTCTGTGAACAGAACTCTCAGTGACCTCAGTAGCAGAAAATTTAGTTGCCATGCAACTGTCATGGTAAGATTTTATCTGTAAAAATAGCATTTAAGTGGCCATCATTCTGAATTTCAAAATTCTAAATTCTCTCCTTGAATGAACATTTGCAAATTCTATTGATTTCAGGCTATTAACTCTGTGTTTTTATTTATTTATTTATTTTTAATATTTTATTTATTTTTTTTTATAGAGAGGAAGGGAGAGGGATAGAAAGTCAGAAACATCGATGAGAGAGAGACCTCGATTAGCCACCTTCTGCATGCCCCGCTGTGGAGATGTGCCTGCAAGCAAGGTACATGCCCCCAACCGGAATCAAACCTGGGACCTTTCAGTCCGCAAGTCGACCCTTTATCCACTGAGCCAAATCGGTCTCAGCTAACTCTGTGTTTTTAAAGTAGTAGATTTGATATTAGTCATTACCAGCTTGAAAATATGTTTGTATGTAATTAGCACAGTAAGCTAATTAATTTATATATATTATAACTATCCATTAATTTCATCATCTCTACATTTTCTTAATTTGTATATTTTATTAATAACAAAAACTTCTATGTTCCTATATAAATTTGAAAAGCTATCCTTAGTACATGAATAACAAAAGTTACCCATCAATTTCTTTAGATTTTTCAGACATTATCCAAATTTTATCCAATAACAACATAATTATTTTAGTCTCAGATTTGTGGTAATTTACCCACATAGCACACTGTTTTTTGTTTAGTTTAGTTTTGTTTTGTTTTTATATTTCATTGATTTTTTACAGAGAGGAAGGGAGAGGGAAAGAGAGTTAGAAACATTCATGAGAGAGAGACATTGATCAGCTGCCTCTTGCTTCCCCCCACTGGGGATGTGCCCGCTACCAAGGTACATGCCCTTAACTGGAATTGAACCTGGGACCTTTCAGTCCTCAGACCAATGCTCTATCCACTGAGCCAAACTGGTTTTGGCAACACATAACACACTTTGAAAGAGAAATGTGAAGATATAGAATTTCTAGCTTTTTCTTAATAGTTTCTAAATTCTAAAAGTTCTATTTGAATTGATCGGATCAAATGTTTTCAAACAGTTGGATTCCCTACAGGGCCAACTGATGTTTTAGAAATGTTTACATTAACTTTTAGGCTAAACATGCCATATTTTGGCCCCTATGTTTATTATGCTAACTTCATGACAGTGAATAAAATCATTTATGTCCAGCATGATGTGGTGAACAACAAAAGCCCATAGTCTATAAAATCTCTAATAAGATGGAAAATATGATAATATGCTATCCATGATATTATTTCTACTATTAAGCTATGGACATGATTATAGTCTTAAACTTTTGTCTTTTTTACTCATGATAAAAATCATCATGCAACCGAACTCTTAGTGACTTCAATTGTTTTGAGAAAGCTATAAAGATAAGCTTTTTTTTCTCCTATGTGTTTAAGAGTAAACTTCCTCTTTCCAATTTTAATATTATGGTTCCAAATGCATTGGTAAATATTTTGTCAAACCTTTTTACCCCTTGAACTTCATCTAAGAAACAGTGTGATAGTTTGAAGGAGTGAACACTGAAGTTTGGAATTTCACAATCAGAAGAAAGCTATTTGGAAATGGAGAAGTCACTGTCAAAAATGAAGGTTCCATTATATTTACTAAAAATATCTAATTCTGTCTTTATAAAGTGGAGAGCCCTATGACTTAAATCAGCATGAAAGCAAGCAATCCTATCTAAAAAAAGAGTGATATGCTAAGGGACCATACCTCCACTATACCACCAGCCACACCCACCAGTCAATCAGAGCAAGTATGCAAATTAATCCAACCATAATGGCTACAGCCACAGAGAAAGCAGGAGTGAGGCTTGGGTTGCTCCTGATGATGGAGAAAGCCAAGATTTCCGCACACCTTGGCCAGCCCAGGCCTTTTCTTAAGGCAATAAAGTTTCAATGGCTGCTGCCACAGAGCAAGCAAAAGGCTTAACTCTGCTCCAGGCTACAAAGTTTCAATTGTAGAAGAGAAATAAATCCCAGATACCAGGACCTCCACTTGGGTCATCAGGGGGTATGGCCTATAAACCACCATAGGCCCCTCAACCAGGCCACCCAGGCCCCAAAGGAATACCTACCCTGATCCAGGACACCCTTCAGGGCAAAACAGCTGGCTCCAACCTGTGCATTAGGCCTCTATCCTATATAATAAAAGAGTAATATGTAGATTGGTCACTCCAACACACAAGATGACTGACCTCTTGTAGTTAAAAAATCCTGCGGCTATGTGGACACAAGATGACCACCACAAGATGCCAGCAAGGGAGGGTAGTTGGCAGGGATCAGGCCTGCAAGGGAGGGCAGTTAGGGGTGACCAGGCCCACAGTGAAGGGCAATTAGAAGCAAACAGGCTGGCAGGGGAGCAGTTAGGCATCAATCTGGTTGACAGGGGAAGGGTTAGGTGGTGATCAGGCTGGCAGTCAGAAGCAGTTAGGGGCAATCAGAAAAATAGGCAGGTGAGCAGTTGGGATGAAGCCTAGACAGGTAGTTGGACATCCTTCTCAGAATCCAGGATTGGGCCTAAATGGGCAGTTGGACTCCCAGGCAGGATCGGACCTAAACAGGCAGTTGGCCATCCCTCAAGGGGTCCCAGATTGGAGAGGGAGCAGGATGGGGGGGTGCACGAATAGAGAAACATACAAATTGACCATACTTCTGCTACGCCCATAGCCAATCAGAATGAGTATGCCAATTAACCCAACAAAGATGGTAGTTAATTTGCATACATAGGCACCCAGTCCCTAGGTCCCGCAAACATCCTGTCACCCAGGTCACTCTGAGGTAGGCCCCGCATGGGCCTTGCGCAGTCTGGGAAGTGCTTGAGCCAGGAGGCTCCTGGGAAAGGCCAAGCCTGCAATCAGAGCTGAGAGGGCAGGGGCAGAGCCAGTGATCAGAAGAAGCTGGGGATCCCCTGCCCAGGCCTAAAGCCTCAGCCAGAAATTGGTGTGATCTACAGAGGAAATACTTTTTCTGACTGCTCATTGGCTAAGCTTCCTGTTTGCCACTGGTAATATTCTTAGTACTTTGGGTAATAAGAATCCAAAAAGGTGATCTATGGTTTTTCCACCAGACTTCTGGAGAAAAAAATAAAGGTCCGCTGCTGGAGGGCTAAGAAATGTCATATCCTGCCCTAGCAGGTTTGGCTCAGTGGATAATGCCTCAGCCTGCTGACTGCAGGGTCTGGGTTCAATTATGATCAAGGGAATGTACCTCCATTGCAGGCTCCTCCCTGGTTGGGGCCCAGTGTTTCAGTGTTCCTCTCACTTTGATGTTCCTCTCTGTTTTTCCCTTTCTCTTCTGCATTCTCTAAAAGCCAATGGAAACATAACCTCAGGTGAGGAGGAAGAAAAAGAAAAATAAAGGAAGGAAGGAAGGAAGGAAGGAAGGAAGGAAGGAAGGAAGGAAGGAAGGAAGAAAGGAAGGGAGGAAGGGAGGAAAAAAGAAAGAAAAGGAAGGAAGAAAGAAAGAAATAAAGAAAGAAAAGGAAGGAAGGAAGGAAGGAAGGAAGGAAGGAAGGAAGGAAGGAAGGAAGGAAGGTCATATCCTATGAAAAATAGATCTTGAAAATGCCTAAAGAAAGTTGTCGCTTTTTCATGGTGAAAGGACTGGAGTCTGTGTTGATGGAAATATCTTGGTGACTGTGGTGGCTGGCAGTGGCTGAAGCAGTGGGGTGGTGGCACTGGTGCCTTCCCCTGATCAGCCCGGTCATCTCCCACAAAGGGACATCCTTCAGTATGACATCCCCTGAGGGTTCCCAGTATGTGAAAGGGGTCAGGTTGAGCTGAGGGACACCCACCCTCAGTGCATGAATTTTGTGCACTGGGCCCCTAGTAGCCTGTAATAAAATATCTTTCAACCATTCAACTGGTAGCTATGATGTGCAGTGACCACCAAGGGGCAAATGTTTAATGCACAGGCATGGAAACATGGAATTGACTGATGAATCTCAGAGAGAAGAGGGGGGGGGTAGGAAGTGATTAACAAAAGATCTTTTATGTGTACTAGAGTCCCAGTGCATGGATTTGTGAACCGGTGGTGTCCTTCCACCTGGCCTGCACCCTCTCGCAATCTGGGACCTCTCAAGAGATGTTTGAGAGCTGGTTTCAGCCTAATCCCTGTAGGCTAGGCCGAGAGACCCCACCAATGTATGAATCCATGCACTGGGCCACGAGTAAATGAATAAATGAATACATCTCCTAAATTCAACCTAGTTAAAATTTAATTTAAAAATCAAAGAATTCAATGTTCTTTATTTTAGCCAGAAAAATTTATTTTTGCACAGTAAATACATAAATAACAAGTCTATTGCTGACAAACTTGTGCCTTACTATGTGATGCAAGTGATAAAAATAACTTCCAGTTGTCACAGGTTTAGTTAGTTATTTGTATCAATATTTCAATGTGCAAAGCCTCATATTTCCCTGCAGTAATAATGAAAACAAGTACATATGTAAAAGTATAGGTTTAGTTACTTATTTGAATTTCAATATGCAAAGTGTTATATTTCCCTTTAATAATAATGAAAGCAACAAGTACATAAGCAAAAGTACAGAGATGCACATGACCAAGTTCATGTATATACCTTTCTCAGACATGTAGCTCTTTTCTGAGGTAAATGTTTAGCACTTCTCATGCTGTGGACAGCAAAGTAGCAGGGAAATGAGGAGGAGCAGGAAGCTTGACACTTTCTATCTTCGAACACAATGGCTCTTTCCTCATAAATTAATTTTAATATCTGTGGATAGTTTGTCATGAATTGAAAAGTTTTGCATGAATACTCACAATTAGATTTATATGCAAATCCTGGAGTTCTTCTGGAATACTAAGAGGTATACTTTGAGATAAGGAAAAAGAGGAAGAAGAAATAAAACTCCAAATTCTTAAGTTATTCTATAACTGGGAAGTAAGTTATAATTCTGTGCTCTCTTTTCCTTCTTTTATCACCAATATTCATTTTTAAAACTTGGTATAATGTATATTTAGAAGAAAAAATTCGATTCCCCACGGAAACTAGAAAGATTCATTTAGGAGGATATGTCCGGAAGACAGGTCAATTTTAAACTATGATCCTTCCATAGTGAAGATCATGTTTGCTATCTGGGTCTTTCTTTTCTATCTAAACACTCTCCCCTGCCATTGGAGGAAAAGGCTTAAGAGGTTTTATGCAAACTCTTGATTTTCTCCCCTTAGGCTGTCCATCATTTTCTGAGATAGATATGTTTGAAAATAAAGTTAATAAATGGTTTGAATCCCTTCTCTATCGCTTTTCTGGTGGGCTCTACTTTTATTGGTCACAAAGTAATCATAGACTGTGATAGGTCCTAGAAAGGCAGTATTTTCTGTAGCACTAGACAATCTTATTCCTCTACAGCACAGTGTGTGTGTGTGTGTGTGTGTGTGTGTGTGTGTGTTGAGGAAAAAGCAAAGGAGAAGAAAGCTGCATTTCTTTGAAGACTTGGTGCTTTGTGTTAGGAGGGGCAGCTATCAGAACTTAAATCAGAACTTAAAGAGAGAACTTCAAGGACACTGGGGCTTGCTTTTACTTATTTTATCAAAAAAGGTGTACGTCTGTATTTTTGTACATGTCTTTTGGTGATACAAATTGAGACTTTAACGTAAATATAAATGCTGGATTTTATAAATAAGTCCAATAATATTTTAAGCAAAGAAATGAACAACTCTAGTACATGATAACTTGTTGGAAGAAAAGAAAAGGGAAAAACGTGCTCTGCTTTATCTTTCATTATAGGGAAGGAAAGATAAATTAGCCACACATACAGATCAATAGAATGCCCATAAACAGTACTGTTAAGTCATCTATAAATGACTAAGTGAAATCTGAAACATAAGTAATCACCTATTGTAGATACTGAGTAACAGGTACCTGATCATCTGAGATTATATCTGCTTCATCAATACTGACTGCACAAGGAAAGCTTCCATCATCAGTCATATTTAAAAGCAATAGTGGTAAAGGAGATTTGAAATTAAGTGACTTTTAGATTGTCATTTGATAAGGATACCTGAAAATATCATCTACATTAATAATATCTTGCTATAGAAATAGAGGAGAAAAATACACTGGAAAAAGCTCAATCTTTTTGTGGCAGTGTGAAATGTTTGATATCTTCTATGCCAACTAGATCATCTCTTACCTCTAATAACTGCATTTCTCCATTCTTTTATGGTATTTCTTTTTCTAAAATTGAGTCTGGCTTTACCTGATGAAAATAAGGCTAAAAGTTGATAATTTAAATTATTTGCCAGTTTTAGTTTAATTATATGTTAACATAAATTAAAAGCCTAAGTGAAAGGCAAAAGGAGTTTGAGAACAAAGTACAGCTATTCTGAAAGTACACAGAAACACAAATATTGTTCCTATTAGTTGAGGGAAAGGGGTATTTATGAGACATAATTACACAAATAGAAGGAAGAACTTTTTATAGATGCAAATAAGCAAAGTTATTCCTTAGCTACTAACATGGTGCCAATTCTGAGGAAATGTTTTTGATTTTCAATTCTTCTAGTTAGGCTGTCTTATTTCCTGTTAGCTTTACAAACATTTGTTTGTAAGAAACTGTTGGTTTGGCCCAGTCTAAAGATTATTTTGTCCAGTTCAAATAGTGCAAAAGGTTGAGGAGTAAGACTTGCAAGGTAATTCCCATAGGATGGTAGCTCCGATTCCATTTTGAAGTGGTTTTGTTTATATTATTTTTCACATTGTCTACTATAAAACTGAACAATGTTTCACAAGTTGGGATTCTAGAAAATTGGCCTTTTCAATGTGCACAGTGCTAGCAATATAAATTACTGTTTTGTTTCTTCTATTTCATGAACACTTTTAACACCATAAAATGCAAGCCACTTTGTTTTATGTGCTATAAAATTACAAAGATGAATTAGTAGGGATTATGTCCTTAAAGTATTTCCAGCTTAGTAGAGAACACAGAGCAATTAATAAAACTTACCAAAAAGTTTAGATTCTAATGCATAAGATTCAAAGATATATTATTAATTATATTTCTAGCTAATTGCTGATAAAAATACTGTAGGTCAAAAACGGCAGATGAAAACCTATTAGGATGTCTAAACTAAAAATGCCTGAATCTGTAAAATGAATTTGTATAAAATCATGCAATGCTAATATTTTAAAGAGACATCTCCTTTTAGTAGAGATCTGAAAATAATATTAACGACAGTAAGTTTCAATTCTCTCATTTAGAAGAAAAAAAAGATAATAGCAATAGGTAATTTACTCATTCATGAGTGAATAGCAAAGAAAGGACTGGAAATTTAAGATCACATTCTCTAATCTTATGTTCTGTGCATTACGGAAAGACAATCTTTACTTAAAAACTGTAGTTTCCATTTCAGGATATAAGACAAATATGTAAAAAGTAGAAATTAAAGGACAATTCATAACTATTTTAATGAGTATTCATAATTCTATTATAAAGGCACTGTTGTACTTAAAAATAATGGTTTCTACAAACTAAATTGGTTTGTGAAGAGAGAAAGGAAAATTATATATTTATTTTATATATGTTTTTATAGTGGAAAAAGAAACAAAGGAAGAGAGGAATTATAATAAAATACAGAAAAAGTGTAAAAATGATTTTAAAATGTTTTCTAAAAAGAGTGAATTGGGTTATTTTGTTTAGAGGAGAGGTACTAGTAAGAAGTACTTTATAAACCAAGAAAATTAATTATTTCCTGTATTTTATACAAAACTATTTTCTAGTTCATAGTTATTTATTAATGCCTTCTATGTGTCTGACATATTCTTATATTACTTCCATTATTTTTATCTTACTGATATATTTTTATCAACTGACTTAAATTATTACATCATAACTGAATAAAACATTAAACTTACCATAACTAGGTCATTTTTAAAGAAAATAAATTAGTAAAATTAAAATATTAAAGCCAATGAAATGGCCCAGTTTCTATGGTTCAGTGTTCGAGCATCAACCTATAAACCTGGAGGTTACGATTGATTCCTGGTCAGGGCAAATGCCCAGGTTGCAGGCTTAATCCCCAGGAGTGGGCATGCAGGAGGCAGCTAATCAAATATTCTCTCTCCTCATTAATGTTTCCATCACTCTCCCTTTCCTTCTTCTCCCGGAAATCAATAAAGACATAATATTTTAAAGTTTAAGTAAATAAACTGCAAATAATATATTGATTATTCCAGCACGAATAATATATATATATATATATATATATATATATATATATATATATATATATATATATAT